>VUQS01030674.1:0-10147 GCA_015108495.1 Heterochromis multidens | reverse complement strand
ACTCACCTGGAGGATCAACAACCAGGTAGATGATGCTGATGAGCTCCCATGAGTGTGTTTCTCTCATGAAGACACGACACTCGTATGTTCCACTATCATCAGTGTTCACATCCTTCAGAATCAAAGACACGTCTCCATCCTTCATCTGTCTGTCCTGCAGATCCACCCGGTTCTTAAAAGATGGATGCTGGTTTTCTGGAAAAAAGTGACCATCCCGGTACAAAAGCACATATTCATCTCCCAGGTCAGCTCTGCTCCACTCTACAAGTCTGATGTTGTTGTTTGGAGCTCGACATGTCAGAGTGATGTTCTGTCCAGACTCAGCTGTGATGTTTTTCTGGTCTGAAAGAAGAAACAACACAGAGCAGAGAGGTTAAAGGTCAAAGTACAACTGTTCACTTCTACAGCAGCCAATCAGAGTGAGGATCAGAGAGAGAGAGACCACTGAGCTTTATTTCAAGATTAGTTAACTTACACACTCTTCATATTTCATGCCTTCACAGTATGGTCTGGGTCAGTTTGGACCCGGGCCAATTAAACCCTCATAAAAAGTGTCTACAACCAATTTTGACCTACAGATCAATTTAGAATGTATAAAAAGCCTGTCTGACGTTAATAAAGGGACGATTAATGATTAATTCATGTTTCAGAGAGCAGGGAGAGTGTAACATCTACTATCACACAATATCATGTCCTGTTCTACCAAAGACATGAAAACACAACAGCCACAAAGACGAGTGAAACTGGGAAGAACATCCTGGAACTGCTGGGCTTTCTTACATCACCATCACAACCATTAAACACACACACACACACACACACACACACACACGGCATGTACACTTTCACAGTTTCAAGATTCCCTAAAACCACCACTTTCCTTGATTTGACCCACACCGGTGGATCAAAGTATGGCTCAAAGTTGACCTGGAACAGCCTCAAAGTACAAAAACTGTACCTGTACAAAAGCACAAAGTTTTAAAAGATTTTCATTTTGTGCCTTTTGGGTCACTTTAGGAAACGCCATCAGATTTCCGGCTAAAATAACATGTGGAGGATTTTTACTGCTGTCGAAGGTCAGAACGGCTCAGATTTCACCCATTTTGAGTGTAACGGTTATCATGCAGCAGGTCACCAGTCAAACACTGGTTTTAGTCCCAAATCAAACCAACTCTCCTACATGTGTTTGGTGTTCTGTTAAATGTTCTTCTGATTGCTTTGACTTTGGAGAGAATTCTTCAAAAGCCAAAAAGAGCAGAGGGCTGAGATTACAGTTACTCTCAGAGGGTTACAGCAGAGCTGAGGGGAACATCATCTACCATGAAGAAGAATGGCAGCTGCTGGATTAGATCTACATTTAAAGTCCAGTGTTTGGAGCTCCTGAAGTCCTCAGAGAGCTTTTAATATCAGCACAGATCGTTCTGGAAAGACTCCGCAGACCTCTGGTTTCAGTAAGTCTCAGGGAAACACTTTAACATGTAAACCAGGCCGATCTTCATCTCAGAGAGAAACACCGTCTGGTTTCTAACGTTAAGTCTCACCTGCAGAGTCAAACATGAGGAGGGTTAGGGTTAGGGGTTAGGGGTTAGGGTTAGGGGTTAGGGTTAGGGTTAGGGTAAGAACCGGGAAAGCTCCAGCAGACATGTCCGTGCTCAGTTAGAAACGTCCGAAGATGATTTTACAGCAGAGTTTTACTTTTAATCCATTCAATTTAAAGTTTAAATAAAACTTAAAGTAACTTGACTGCGAAAACCGTTATGTCTCATAGCGAAGTCGCATGATAGTGACGTTTGACAGAGCGGACAGAAAATAGTGCCATAACAGAGGCTGCGTCCTTCGAAGGCCGCATTCGGAGCACGATGACGTCACTCCCCCAGAAGCGGCCCACACATGCCTCCTTCTTTTCCCGGGATTTGAAGTATCCTTCGGGTGTATCCTTCGGGGTCCACCCAATCCCAGAATTCACTGCGTACCGGTTGGAAATAATGGCGGACAGCCCAAGCGAAGCGGCCGAGCAGTTTTTACTTTTAAAAGTACGTAAGGAGTTTCATATCACGCGATTATACAGACGTTAAAATAACGAAGGACATTAAAACGTGCACAGGTTAACTGGTGACGTCAAACAGATGCTTTTCACGAGCCGCTACAAACCAGGAAATAAACGCGGTGAATATTTGGAGGTTAAAAATGTTTGCTGCCTTTTTAACACCACACAGCAGTCTGGTGACGTCTTGTTTCTGACATGTAATAATAATAATAATAATAATAATAATAATAATAAAAGAGCACGTGAGTTTACCTGGTGACGTCTTGTTTCTGACATGTAATAATAATAATAATAATAATAATAATAATAATAATAATAATAAAGGAGCACGTGAGTTTACCTGGTGACGTATTGTTTCTGACATGTAATAATAATAATAATAATAATAATAATAATAATAATAATAATAAAGGAGCACGTGAGTTTACCTGGTGACGCTACAGCACTAAACGATCCAGGTGATGCGCTGACGCGTGTTCGTCATTTCCGTTAAACTGTTCGGTAAATGTTCTCGTTGTCTTTTCTTCTTCTTCTTTCATGCGATAAATAAAACGTCACCACATATAAGACCGAATATTCACCGCGTTTATTTCCTGAAAACACGCCTGTTTAATCTGAAACACCTGCTCAGGTCCCGCATGTTGTTAAAGCGTTTCACATGTAAGCGCTTCAAAAATAAATAAATAAATAAAAAATATCCTGGTATAATTTCCCCTTTAATGTCCTGTACAGACAGCAGGATTAATGTTAGTTTGGGTATTTTGCTGCTGAAGATTTAACGTTTTACACCTGAAAGAAAAGTGTTTTACTTACAGGAGACAAACATCTGGGCAGAGCACTGTGGTAAAGCAACAGCAGTCAGTTTGCAGTATCCCCATTTAATCACGTTGTGTTAAAGTTTACAGTTCATTTATCTCCCATCCTCAACAGAGCCCCTAATGATAAGACAGGAAGTCTGTTTCCTCCTGTTTCTACCACCTGAGCCTGTCACCTTTCTTTTAGAGCCCAACATTTCTGCAGGATTTTGTGTCCTGTTACCTCTTTCTCATATTTTTGTTCTGTCTGATTAAAATATACCAAGTATATAAACTATATCCTTGTGATCGTGAGTTAAATTGTGTTTTAATCCTGCAACTTAACACACATGTGATAAACCTTTAATAACACTTGATACTATTTCTGTTAACTGAGGACTGCACGTGTCCAGAGTCAGGAGACACTGAGAAACCCACTGCTGCAGATCATCTGTGGTGTCTCTGAGGGAGCGATGATGGGACAGAGGCTTTCCAGCCCGGATACACCAGGACAAACGTTTTGCAGCTCTGAGATCTTTGTCATGTAACTTAAGCCTGTTATGATTTTCTGAGTCAGTAAAGGAACATTTAATACATCAGTTCACTGCTCGTTTTTATCACAAGCTTGCAAAATGTTCACATCTCTGGATTTTTTTCTTATATAAGCAACTAAAGCTTTCAGACAAATGCAGTGGTTTCAACATATTTGTCTCTGAGATGAAGCCCAGCACAGACGGAGTAAAGTGATATGAAAAGGAAATAAATACATAGAATTTTTACTGAAGCACAAAATTTCATTCAACTGGATTCAAATTCACCACTGATCATTTTTAATGAAATATTTTTCATATATTAAAATGTTTAACGTCTGTTATTTATATACAGTCAAAGTGAAACGACACTAGTCTCATGAACTACATTAACTAACTTGTTTACTAACTGATGGTAACAGCCTGACAGTCTTGTTTTCACACAGCTGCAGTCTGTCAGCCTCAAACACATTGAAACAAATGAGATTT
The DNA here is from genome assembly GCA_015108495.1 of Heterochromis multidens. Classification (NCBI taxonomy): domain Eukaryota; kingdom Metazoa; phylum Chordata; class Actinopteri; order Cichliformes; family Cichlidae; genus Heterochromis; species Heterochromis multidens. Next base: position 6,287 of record VUQS01030674.1, on the reverse strand, counting down.
TCACCTCTGTAAAACAATGCTGTCCAAACCAGCAGTGAGTCGTAGGCAAAACTGTCTCATTTACCTGCTCGTTTAAGGCTTTTGCTGCCTTTGAAAGGTCACATCCTTCAAAGGATGCAGCTCCTGAATTTGGACACTGCTATAGGCTGTTTCTAAATATGCGTACTTCAGTGTACCTGTGATCACCTCTGGTTTTAAAATATGAGCATGGAACAGTTAGGAGACCCTGATCAGTTATAAGGTCTCAGTAGCTCTGCTATATACACAGGAGCCTGTCCATGTAGGGCTTTATATGTTATTAATAACATTTTAAAATCAATTTGAATTTCACTGGAAGCCAGTGAGGGGAAGCAAAAATAGGGGTGATATGTACAGTAAGTACCAGCCAGTTTCTGTTGGCAGCCTAGCTGCTGCATTCTGGACCAGTTGAAGATGGGCTAAAGAGGACTCAGAGATGCACATGAAGAGAGAGTTACAATAATCAAGAAACGAGAAAATTAAAGTGAAAAAAATTGTAATTGAGTGGATAAAGTTCCACAAGGGGGCAGCAGTCTCCAGGTTTGAGCTCTGCAGTTAAGAAGGGCAGTAGCTGCTGAACTGACAGGCTTTGGGGGCTGTGAAGGGCACAGGAATTAGATTATTAAATCCTGAAATAGAAATTTGATGAAAATGAGATTGTTTCCTTCTGTGTGTAATTATAGTGACTGGTAAAACTGCAGCATCAGCAGAAGATGAGGTTATTGAATTATTATGACTGGGTCGTTTTGTCTTAAATTGTGATCTCATGAGGCAGTTAAATGTTTCAGGTAAGGTTTACACCTTCTCCTTTTTATTAAAGGGGAAGATGGGAATGTCCCGTTTGGATATCGCCAAATTGAAAATGCTATAACAGGAGAATACTAAAGAGAAGATGCATGCAAGAGATTTGAACTGAAAGGTAACATCTTGTAGTTTTTTGAGCTGTTGTCATTTATAAAGCAGCCGTTCTGCTGTAACACCCACTTTGACCAGTAGATGGCAGCAGACTTTCAATGTTATTCGCAGCCATTTGAAGCTTCACTGAGAGGTTTAACAGAGGTTTTATGGCTCTGTGTTTTCATCTTAAACTACTGAGGGAGACATTATGAATGTTTCCCAGGGAGACAATTAATAAAATATGATGCTCTGTGAAAAAAAAAAAATCACAACTGTACCCCAGGTTTATGTCCTCTTTGTCTATGTAAATTAATAAAGCCATAAGTGTTACAGTAAAATGCCACTGTAATTAAAAAACAAAAAAGATGTTTATTCCCTATAGCCCAAGTTAACTTGTTCAGATTGCTCTGATTTGCTTGATCACCAATTAAAAAACATAAAAGTTTGAGTTTGTAATCATAGAAAACTACATGGTTGCTGATACCAGAGAATTCTCAGTATTTTTACTTTAAAAAAATAAACAGTTAATTAATAAAACTGAACATATAATGACAGCTGCTGCTGGTGGGTTTCTGGGTGACTAAGGACATAAAGAAATAAACACTTGTCAGCATCAAACACATCCTGTACTGAAGCTTTTCTGTGCAGTTCACAGCCACTGAATGCAGCTCCTGCTGTTTTTAGTCTGTGGTTAAGGTTTAGACTTTATTCTTTGTTTTCCGCACTGAGGAGAGGTGTGTATCTGTTAGCCACAACCAAACCGAAACAAGTCAAATTTTCCATCTCAGACCTTTGTGAAACCAATACAACCACACGAGGAAAACAAGTGAGAGTAAATGTTTATTAATTACAGAGAGAAACTAAATTGCTGATGTGGGAACAAGCTGGGGGGACCAGTTAGAGACCAGCAGCTGGACGTCAGTGGTTGGACTGGTGGACTACTTCAGTGAAGAGTAGACGACGTCTGGCTCTGGTTTAAAGTCTGAACACAAACACACACAGTTCAAACAACAGGAAACATGATTACAAGCTTTGTAGTTCAATCAAGACCTCCAATCTCCACCTCTCTGCATCACACACAGTCCCAGTTCAGACTTTACTGGGAACCAGCTCAGATACAAATCACAGAGCTTTCATGCTGCTCACACTTCAGCTCAGTCCTGAGATGCCCATGAAAAAGCTGGAAAAGACTTTGGCAACTTAAAGTGGCAAACCAACCCACCTCCTGTGTACTAGGCTGTAATCAGACAATTTTCATAGTATGAAGGTAAATGTTTGCACTTCTTCACTAAATAAACTAAAGTTAATGTACAAAAAAGCTTCAGCTGATTGTTAGGAGGTCAAATGGGAGCCGGTCACTGAGTTTTCATGGAAAACCTTCAGGCCCCTCTTCTGTGGAACCAGCTCCCAGTTTGGAGTGGGAGACAGACACCCTCTCTACTTTTAAGATTAGGCTTAAAACTTTCCTTTTAGTCATTATGTTAGAGTGTGGTGAGTGAGTGAGGACCTAAGATGCAAACACAGAGAGGCAGGTGGAGTTTAACAAAAGGCAAACCCATCATTGAGCTCATGAAGTTCACGAGGCAAAACACTAATTCAACAAAGTCCAAAAGCAAAGTAACTAAAAACTCACTGGAGCTGCGAGACATTAGGGCACAGAGACCAGGGAACAGAACTGAACAGTACTATAAATACACAGAGGGGAAACACCTGGGAACAAAACAAGCCACAGGTGGACAGAAACTAACTGATGAGACAGAGGGAAGCAAAACTGAACACAACACACACGAGACAAGGGATTAATAAAATAAAACAGGAACCAAACACATCACTGATAGAGACTAGACACAAAAGGGTGGAACACTAAGGAAAATATAATATACAAAACTAGTGACCATGAAAAGAACAGAACTAATAGACTATGGAAAAAAGATACCAAAGAAAACCAAGAATCACAGATTTACATAAAGAAAACTAGAACATCCAAAAAACTCAAAACTCTGGGTTCTGGACCCAGGAACCCTAAAACATGAGTTATTATTAATCTCCTACCATGCAAACTAAATGATAGAGAACCTTATACACACTTTGAGCTTCCCATTAAAAGGGTGGTTCCCAAATGCTGCTCTATCAGGGTTTTCTTTCTGATATTGTAGGATCTTTACAGTGTAAAGCACCTTGAGGTGACTATTGTCATGAATCAGAGTTATATATGTAAAACTGAACTGAACTGCATTGAATTTTGGACTGTTTTTTCTTTGGACCTTGTTATAACTTTGGGAACTTGGTTATCAGCATTAACAGCTCCTCTTTGTTTATGAACTCTGCACTTACTGACGGGGAACAAGCATAATCATAAGAATAAAAACGTGCTGCTGTCAGGTTCTGTTTCTCCTGTGGAGGACGTTTATTATTTGTTGTCAACAAAGACAAGACAAAAAAAGAAATATTTTAGAGAATGACTCCTAAATTATATTTGATATCAAATGATGAGCATCAGGTCAAAACAGAGGAGACAAAACTGTAACTGAGCCTACATTCTGTTGCCCGTGTCTCTGTAAAGGAACAGTTTGATTTCTGAGAGAAACATTAAGGTCGATATCCTGAGCTTGAGTCATGATGTGGTTTGGTTAGCTTAGCATGATGGGTGGAGACAGTGTGAGCAGCTGGCTTGGCTCCCATCAAAGTTAAAGTTAAAGAGCAGCTGTACCTCTGGACCTCTTTGGTCTGATGACTGTTCGTCCATCAGGTCTCACTGCTGAGTAGACTACAGCTGGATCTCTCTCTGCAGAAATACATTTGAATTACTGCAGGTACAACTGCAGCAGTACAGTTATCTTATTACCCTAAAGCTATGGAAAAACAACATTTTATCATTTTCTTTTATGCAGCACTGTGGAGACATTAAGTGGTGCCTTTTATAAACAGCAGCACCTTTTCACAGTTTCTTTCTTATCTTCACACCTCTGCTGTAAAACAGCGCCTGTCCAACAAGGAACTGGTGGGTGTTTCTGCACTGAAAGAAGAAAAGTGGATGACCACAAAGATGTTATCTTCTTTCAGTGCAAAGTGACACTACAGAGCACAAAGCAAACAGGTTTACACAGCATGAACACTATTATTAGCCAGAGCAGCAGAGTGAAGTAGGTGAGGAGTCTCATCTACTTCAGACTAACTGGAATCAACAACAGGAAGTACCTGCTGTGGTTTTACACGAAGAACGTCAAAGAAGTCAGAATGGTTGTATTAAATAATATTTGCTCTGTTCAGTCTGACTCATATCAATGAATTCCACTAATCCTGACAAGTTGTGTGTACTGAACTCTGATAACAGACACATCTGAGCTGATGGAGGATCTGTACCTCTCATCTTTGATTTCTTCTTCTTGTCTTTGATGATGATTTGTCCATAACTGACATCTTCTGTTCTCACTGCTGAGTAGACTGCAGCTGGATCTCTCTCTGCACAATAAAACACACACAGAGGACATCAGTGTAGATCCTGCAGCTGATAGCAGAGCAGGTTATAGAGACAGTGAAAGTAGAATTTAGATTCACTGATAACATGGCTGCTGCTGTGACCCGTAAACAGGAGGAAGTGACTGACTGCAGAGCTGTGAGCTTTCATCAACAGGATGAATGTATCTGATCAACATGTCAGACAAACAGCCAAATTATTATCTTAACAAATATAAGATTTAAAATGTAAATATGGATACTTAGATGTAATTTAAAATGTGGGTGATTGTTAAATATGAATCAGTAAAGTGAATTTAAATGAAAACAGTGATTCATTTAGTAAGTAATTAAATTATTGAACATATTTTTATATTTAAAAAAATGTTTTAGATTCATGATCTGTGTGCAGAGTTTAGAGAAATGCTTTTAGTTTTTTCTGTTTGTTGGTTTTTAACTAACAGCTTACTTTTTAATATATTATTTTAATCCAAAACAGGATGCTGGACGACTGCAGAGCTGTAAGGTTCAGTTAACCACAGACTCAGTAAGCACAGTGTGAAAGGTAAACCATCCATTACATGGTCACAGTAGGAAATAGTGTTCATGAACTTAGATCTAATTCTAACCATCACTGTAAAGTCAAGTCTAATTTTTTTAAAGGGGCAGACGAAGTGTCCTGAAAAGGTTGATGCTAAACACGTTTCCAGTTTCTTAAATATCCTTCACTCCTACTTTCCTTAAATGTTTCGACTCTGTAAAGCTGCAACAAAGTCCTTCTAGAAGCAAACTGAATAACTAAGCAGCCATCTTGGTAACACCAACAATAATAATAATAATAATTATTATTATTAGCAGTATTGTAATTTGTATGGGCAGATTTTCATGTACAAACTATGTGTTATTACCCCCCACTAAATGACCACTAAAAAAGAAGAAAAAAAATCTACCTCGGATTTCTTTGATTTCCTGTTGTTGATGATTTGATATTTTGATGTCACTATATGTGATGTCACTGGTGATGTCATCTTCTTCAGCTTCTTCTTTATCTGCTGATGTGAACCAAAGTGAACAATAATATAATTTAAGACACTAAACAGACTGTACATTTAGGACAACTGGAAATGAAGTAGAAATGTTCAGCGTCCAAATGTCTGTAAATGATAAGATGTTCACAGAATGCAAACACAAATTATCACAATGAACAGTGTTTGTAAAATTCAGAAGTCTGAGTCTCACCTTCAGGTTTTCTGTGAACACATTGTCTCACCAGCAGAACCAGTAACACCAGTAGAACCACAATAGAGGATGACCCAACAGACAACACAGAGAGAACAGCAGGAGAGAGTGATGGAGAAAGAGTGATGGAGGTGGAACCAGGAGGAGGGGTGGATGTAGGTGGAGGTGTGGTGGTGGGTTTCTCTAAAATAAACCAAACACAGTCATTAAGTTATCGTCACATTCTGAATGTTGAATCCTGCAGAAACACAGACAGGTGAGTGTGTCACCTGTGACAGTGATCCAGCTGGATGGAGACTCTCCATGACCGCTGATGTCACACTTGTAGAGGCCTTCATCAGACCTGGAAACATGCTGGATGGTCATGTGACCTGTAGTCTGGTTCCTGATGAGGGAGCCATCTTTATAGAAAGCAGCTGTGAGGTTGGAGGGAGTGGTCTTTGTTTTACAGAGCAGAGTGACGTCATCTCCCTCATCACAGGGAGGACAGGACTCTGCAGGATCACTGATCCACCTCAACACAGAGACAAACTACAGCATTTCATCCATTTACACACAGCTTCATCAACACTAACTCCACACACTCAGCTTACCAGTGACTGTGAGGTTAACCATGTTACTGATGGTACCCTCTCTGGACTCACACCAGTAAACTCCACTGTCAAATGGGTCAATGA
>VUQS01030671.1:0-10465 GCA_015108495.1 Heterochromis multidens | reverse complement strand
TAACCGGGCAGGAACATTTGTGCCAAGTATGGCCTGGAAATGCCCCCTAGGGTAGTCGAGAATCACCAAGCTAAGATCCTGTGGGACTTCCAGATACAGACAGACAAACTGGTGATGGCTAACCAACCGGACATAGTGGTGGACAAGCAGAGGAAGAAGGATGTAGTGATAGATGTAGTTATACCAAGTGATAGCAACATCAGGAAGAAGGAACACGAGAAACTCGAGAAATACCAAAGGCTGAGAGAAGAGCTACAGATGATGTGGAAGATGAAGGTAACAGTGGTCCCCGTGGTAACTGGAGGACTCGGGGCAGTAACCCCCAGACTGGGCGAGTGGCTCCAGCAGATCCCAGAAATGGCATCCGAGATCTCTGTCCAGAAGAGTGCAGTCCTACGAATAGCAAAGATACTAAGCAGGACCCTCAAGTTCCCAGGCCTTTGGTACAGGACCCGAAGCTTGAAGGATAAAGACCGCCCACAAGGGTGAGTGGGGAATTTTTTCATTTGATTTGATGAGTGCAATTTCCAAAACAACTGTACCTTTTGATGAGCTCAGTAACTCACAAAGATGCCTGCAAAGAGATGTACACAATGCGTGTCTGAAAGGGACTTCTTAGTTAAAAAAAAAATGATTAAAGCAACTTTAAGAAAACATGCCTTTGTATGTGTACAGTCTGCTTTTATGGCTGTTTTTAACATTTGTCTCCATCCACACACTACCAACATTCAACTTTAATGAATACAATCATCTGACCTTTCTCAGGCATTTTCTGGAGTTAAATGACTGAGTGAATTCACTTGCTTGGTACCTTGTGTGTGCTTTTGTGTGCCTGCTTGTATGCAGATGTACCACTGCTTTTCTTCTTTTCAACATCAAGTAATACTGTCAGAGCCTGAATATTCACATTATAATGGTGCAAGGTAATGTTCACTGGCTCTGATAAATATAAAAACTACTGGCGGCCACCAGCGCTACCCCTCAGCCTCCTAGTAGATGCACCTATGGTATCAATTTGAAAATCCTACATCGCCTCTTTCTCAAGTTACTGTGTTCAGAAACTTGAGTGTCCATGCTGCCTACCTGCCCGCCCGGCAGGGTGACGTCAATACCCCATCAGCCTTTTACAGCTGAGGGGCAAAAAGCATCTTTTGTGGGCATGAATACAATTGAAAGTAGTTTCTTAGCAAAATAAAAACTAAAATAAAATATAAAAAGCCACAGGAAGAAGTAAAATAAAAATTATTTTGTAGTTTAAATCTGACAAAGTTTTCAGGTGGCATGGTTGTGTAGTCACAGCAAGATGGTTCTGGGTTTGAAACCACCGGCTGGCTGGAGCCTCTCTGTGTGGAGGTTTTCCCAGTACCTGTGTGGGTTGTTGGGCTGGTACCCTGGCCTCCTCCCACAGCCCATATGCATTTTAGATTAATTGGTGATAAACTGGTGACCTATCCAGGGTGTACCTGCCCTCTTGCCCCATGACAACTGAGATAGACTCCAGCTCAACCATAACCCTGAATTGGATAAGTGGAAGAAAATAATGATAAGACTATAAACATTGCATGCATATTACGAACATGCATGCAATGTCTACATTTACATACACCTCTGGAAGAGATGCAGCATCACTGAAAATCAGAGCTGAAAAGGTTTCAGATGATGCAGAATCTTAAGCAGATAAGAAAACACAGGACCGAGTGAAGTGGATGACACTGTCAGTTATTGTTGGAGCGAGCTCCTGCACGGGAAAAGTCGACACTCTTCGTAACTGACAACCTGTTAGAAAGCCTGTACACCCTTCCCACCTTTTTATCGCATTTCTTCTGACTCAGTCAGCGCTATGAACAACAAAATATCTCCTGGGGCCTGCAGCTAATGTGACATCCCCTGTAATCAGCCCAGATCTATTTTCCTTTACTAAAGACAAATTAGACATTGGGCCTTTTATCACCATTTAGCTGAAATTATTTAGACAATGCTTTTCTGACAGAAGAAAAGCTTAGAGGGTGATTTACATGCCACACAACTTTTTAATTCACTGGGCGTCCTCTCTAAGTCGATCACTGCACACACCATCTATAATTAGATGCCAGTCATAATGATGAGAATCTTTGTAGTGGTGTTTGAATTAGATTAAGGTAGTGTGTGAATTAGATTTCAATCTCCAAATAGCCTGGTGTAGGCGAACATCATTAGGCCTGCTTATGAAGCCCTCAGCCATTCCATTAAGTTGTTTTCTAATTAATTTCAGAGTGTGTGTTCAGTGTAAATATCACAGAAAGAGACGACGTTAAGTTTGAAAAGTCATCTGCAGCAGCTAATGTATTCTCACTGAGTCTCTGCTTACAAAAAAAATATAGCATGGAAAAAATCCATCCTGGCCTGTCTTCAGCTGCTAGAAGACATAGGAGGATAACACATATATCTTTATTAGACCTAAGGGGAGGAATGCTTTATTCTACACGTGACTTTCTGATGGGGATATGTGAATACAGTGCTAGCCGACCCTCCTGCTCACAAGCCCTGTGATGATCCACAACAATTTGCATGTTAGAGCAGTAAAAGAAAAGAGATGTGTTCAACTCCTTTACATAAGGTGCAGTCTGTCTCATCAATCAGAATAAACACACCAACAGAGCTCCTAGGAGGCTGCTTATTAATGTTAACTGAGTGTTCTCTAAAAACTAGATAAAGATATTTTTGCACATATCTACAAATGTGTTTAGTGGAATAAGAAATGAGTCATAAAAATATGTTTTAGATGCCATTTCCGGAGGGAAAACACACACTAGAAACTAACAGGTGACGGAGCTTGCATTTCTGAGTCTATTTTGTGGTTGGTGGTGCAGATAACTTGGCAAAGGGGCAACATGACATTACATTAAGACATTTCCAGAGGAGCGTTTGATGGCAGAAAATGATTCTAACAAACATCTGCAGAAGGAGCATCATTTTTTTTTCTTTTTAGCGCCAGTCCTTCAGAATCAAAGAACGAGAGCTTCTTCCCATCACTGCCATTTCACACAGGCATTCAGTGATCACACGGGAAGACATTTATCACGGAGGAGGTACAGCCAGCAATTTCCTCACTGGCAACAGCCTCAGTAGACCAAGATGCAATGCAGCAACTGCTGCTACTGATGTTTTCCTTCAGTTTGTAGTTTTTACATTTGCATTTAGTCATTTATTTATTTATTTTGCTTCTTATGTTGATAGTAGAGCTGTCACGTCTGATTTTTACTTAAAATCAAAGTTAAAATAAAAATCTCACTGACAATATTAAAAAAAAAATCAGAACAAAGCAATAATCTGTGGTGTAGCTTAACGTCACAGTATAACATGGTATAACATCACAGTTATTGTGGCACCCCTAGTATGAAGTGTAAGTTGTACTAAAACAGTATATGGCCGTCATGATGTTGGGTTCTTGTTAAGTATTTGTTGAGTTTTGGTTCTTGTTTTTATTGAAATGATCACCTTTCTCGTGACACTAAAAACTGTGTTCACATTTTCCTGGTTTCTCCTATGTTTTTCCATCTTTGTCTCCTTCTGTTATTTCTAACTGTGTTTGTGTTTTATGTGATATTCACTTCTTTCTTTGCCTCTGGTTGCTTTGCTTCCTTTGTGCTTCCCTCCGTTTTCTTTCCTACCGTCGTTGTTGTCTGCGCTGCCCTAATTTTTTCCACCTATGTCTTCTTTTCAATCAGCCCCAAGTATGCGTACATACTTTGTCCTGTGTTTCCCCTCATGTTCCTTGGCCTTTGTTTCTCATGGCAGGTTTTCCATTTGGGATTCTTTGTTTTTCTTGTTTCTACCACCTTCAATTAAAACTTGATTTTTGTTCTTTATTCCCCCCTCGTATGTTCTGCATTCAAGCACTCCATTTATACTAAATCACAACAGAGGCATTTTTAATGATGAATGTTTATTGTAATAACTTACATATGCTGACAGCTATTTCATTAGGTATACCTGTTAAAGTGCTCATTAACACAAATATCTAATCAGCCAATCACATGGCAGCAGCTCAATGCATTTAGGCATGTAGACATGATCAGGACGACCTGCTAAAGTTCAAACGGAGCATCAGAATTGAGAAGAAAGGTGATTTATGTTACTTTGAACTTGGCATGGTTGTTGGTCTAAGTATTTCTGAAACTACTGATCTACTAGGATTTTCCCACACAAACATCTCTAGGGTTTACAGAGAGAAGAAACTATCCAGTGACCAGCAGTTCTCTGAGAGAAAATGCCACATTACATGACCATGTCCATCCCTTTATGACCAAAGTGTACCCATCTTCCAGCAGGATAACACACCATGTCACACAGCTCAAATCATCTCAAACTGGTTTCTTGAACATGACAGTGAGTTCACTTTACCAAAATGGCCTCCATAGTGACCAGATCTCAGTCCAATAGAGCACCTTTGGGATGTGGTGGAACAGGGGATTCACATCAAGGATGAGCAGCTGACAAATCTGCAGCAACTGTGTGATGCTATGATATCCCCCAGCATACCTCCACTGTTAGAGGCAAGATAAAACCTTTATCGTGCCCCTTAGCGATATTACCTCCCTTGTCCTGTCTGGGACTGCCACCAGCATTGGTCCATCGTTACTGTCTATTATTAAGAGCTCACTGAGGCAAGGCTGCGTTACATCCTACTTTAAACATGCTGAGGTAACTCCCTTACTAAAGAAACCTAATCTTGACTTCTGTTGGTAATTTTCAGCCTATTTCAAAATTGCTATTTGTTAGCAAATTATTAGAAAAAACTGTGGAAAGTCAGTTCAGGTCTTTATTATGCAAATTACAGATTTTTGACCCTTTTCAGTCTGGCTTTCAAAAGCAGCACTCCACTGAGAAGGTCTACAGTGATCTTTTAACGGCTTCTCATACAGGGAATTGTTCTGTAATCATTTTATTTGATCTCAGTTCAGCCTTCGATACTGTTGACCATAGCATTTTACTTAATAGGCTTAAAGTTTTGGCTGGTATCTCCGGCTCTGCGTTAGATTGGTTTTCTTCCTTTTTATCTGATAGGACTTCCACTGATAGGACAAGCAAGTTCACCTCTAATATTGTTTCCCTAACCTGTGGGGCTCTGCAAGGTTCAGTCCTGGGTCCACTATTATTTTCTTTCTATATGCTTCCTTTAACAGGCTTCATTCAGTCTTTTAATTAAATTTTTTATCATTTCTATGGCATTGACATTCAGCTATATACGTCTTTCAAGCCTCACCAGCTGGATAGGCTGTCTATTCTAGTCCACTGTTTAACTTGGATTAGTGATTGGCTCTCTAGCAGTTACCTTGGTTTAAAAGCCAACAAGACTGAGACCATGATTATATCTCCTCCTGAGCTATATCCTAAAATCAGTCAGGCTCTTGCTTCTTTTTTGTTCAACCGCTAAGTCTAGCTTTCGAAATCTTGGCGTAACATTTGTTTCTTCTCTGGGCCTAAAATCTATGTCTCATTCCTGTTTCTTTCATTTAAGGAACATTTCTAAATTGTGAATTATTCATGCATTTGTGTCATCGTGCTTAGATTACTGTAATGCCCTGTTAAGACAAGTCATCTCTTTCACACCTCCAAGCTATATAAAATGCCGCGGCCAAACTATTAACACGTTCTAGCAACCCGCTGACTTCACTCCCATGTTATACTCTTTACACTCCCAGCTGATTTTAGGATTCACTTTAAAATTCTTGTACTTACATGCAGTGCACTAAACGGCCAGCCTCCAGATTATTTATCTTAGCTTCTTATAAAATACACTGCTGCTCACAGTCTTTGTTCACAGGCTCATAATTTGTTAGTTGTTCCTCATACACGACTGAACACTAGGGTGTACAGAGTCTTTCAGTCTGTGGCACTAAGGCTGTGCAACAGTCTACCACCACTACTACGTTTAGTTGACTTTTTTGTTTAAACAGGCTTTCTGTTGAGAATTTTATTGATTGTATTTTATTGTCTTTTTTTAAACTGCCTCTTTATTTTATTGTGTCTTTTTATTGCCTGTTACAGCACTTAATTTTCTTATTTATTTTACACTATTCTGTTGTGACTGTCTGTGAAAAGGGCTTAAAAGTTCAATTTACTTACTTACAGTGAGTGTATCTTTTTAATGTTCTGTGTATCAATTTTTTGTTATTAATCTGGCTCCTGTTTCTACCATTTTATATATATATTTGGTTTGGGCAGCTGCATACATATTGTTGAAAATGAAATGGTGAATTTATCTAAATAAAATTGACCAAGTGCTGTATAGGATGTGGGATGAAAAATATGCTTCAGATACAAATAAGTGGCATAAGTGGAAGCAGTGGAAGTAGTATTTAGATCCTTAACTTGAATATAAGCAATAACAAACAATTATTCTGTATTCAAAATACTCTTTAAGTACACATTATCAGTAATATTCAACTTAGTACATTCAATGTTACATTTTAATGTTACTAGCAGGCAATATTTTAATATTAATGCAGACTAACATGTAACTTGTTCTGACTGCTTTTATTCAGCTGGGTAGTTAATCTTTAATATTATCTAGAATAAATTTTTGTAATTTAAAAGCCTAACCGGGAAAGACTTCAAATTCGATTCAGCTGGATGTCTTGTAAGCATAGCATTACTTCTTCCTATAATGATGTTCATATCTACTGTTCCAAACAACCTAAAAAGGTAATAAAATACAAATAATCACAAACTGATGAAATATTTGTATGCATCTGTAGCTGCAAAGGAAAAGCCAGGGCAATCCTTCCATCTGAAATGCTATGGAGCAGAATTGCAAAGCAGGAATGGAAATACTTAAATATGAAAGTACACGTACATCAAAATGGGATTAACAGCACAAAGTTACTTTTCACTGCTGGAGACAAACAAACAGATACGAACTAAATCAGAACATGAACAAGACGAATGAAGGTGCACCGAAATAAGTGGGCCAGGTGCCACAGGAGAAACTCACTGACGCTTCCTTTCACAAATTCAAGAGAGAGCGGCTCTTGTTTTGAAGTTTGAATCACTGAAAAAATTCAAATAAAGGTGCTTTTATTAATAGATGAGTAGGAGAACACAGTGGCTGCACTCAGGAAGGGTGATTGTCCATTAATGGAGCATAGAGCATTAGAGCATTAGACAGCAGCATGAGGAAGCCCAACAGGTTCTGAATAGCCTGCTGATTATTTTTATAATGTCAATCTGTTACAGTAGCTAAAAGCAGTAACTAATCCTTTTGCATGTCACGTAGCAGTGCATACCATTTCTACATTCAAAAAAATAAAGTGCAGTTTATGTGGGAATATTTTAGAAGCATCATTTCTGTGTTTTAAAATGCAGAAATTAACACAACTAAAAACAGGAATGTATTACAATGCTGTTTTGTTTTGTTTTTTAGCTATATATTTGATCACTATTCACACTTGTGTGACAGAATATGTTCTTATTTGCCTTTCTTCTTCTACAATGCAGCTTTAGGTCTTCTTCAGCAAGTGTACCTTGCAGGTACTGCAGGTACCATTGTTTTGTTTATCTGATATGAATGTGAAGCTATCCTGCAGGTGATTAGCTTAGCTCAGCATAAATACCTGAAAACAGGTGAAAACAGCTACTCTGTGTCTAAACCTGGACAGAAAATGTGGCGGTACTTGTTTTTGTTGTTTTCTTTTTTCTTTTTGAGTACCACAGGTACCATAGGCAGCTTATGCGCCAAGTAGGGTTGTCAAAAAAATTGATACTCGTATACAATTGACACTAAAAGTTACTACTGGATTAGATTCTCATTTACAACAGTACTGATACCAACAGTGGCATCTTCGCCTCCTCCAGCTGACAGCAGTGTTGTGTGAAAATGTGCACACAACACTGCTGTATACAGGCAGGCACACAGCCCCTCCTCTCACTAGCAGCTGAACACATGAACAGCAGCCCAAAAAACTTGGCAAAGCATCTTAAAGACTGACACCCTGGTCTTCATATGGATTTTTGTGAGGTTGGCACAGCTCCTGTTTCAAGAGCATTTAAGTATTAAACAGTTAACAAAAATGTTAACACATTAACGTTAGCCATTTAACCAATAGCAATTACCTGATCTGGGTATGGCTAATAATAAAATGATGACAACAATGTGGTAGCTAGGCAGCAAATGTTATCACTCCTGCCCATCTGTAAGGTTAATAGACAGTGTAAGTTCAACAGGATAACACAGTTTTTTGTGTCTAAAAAGTGGTTTGTTTCTCTTAAAGTCTCAGATAAAGCTGAGAAACGTCTACCAGCAACTAGACAGTTCCTTCAAAGTAGAAACAGTAGCAGCCTACCTTGCCAACTTTATTTGATCAGCAACAAAAATGTGGAGACCAGTCAATAGAAGCACAAATGCATTTAGCATGGACCAGTATTGTTCTAATCTTTATTATTTAAAAAAATACCTATTTTTATTAACCCTGTCGTATCGAAAATGGTATTGAGTATTTTACTGGGTATCAAGTTGAAATTATAATATCATGATCTCTTGATGCATGCTCAATAATCCAGGTAAAAGAATCCTAAAGAGTTGAATCTGTTCATCTGGACGTAGCGATTTTTTAGTGGGAGAAATGTTTTCGTCACCTTCTGGTAACTTCTTCAGTCTCATGACCACCCTAAACCTGGATCCTTTTTCTACCCTTTTTATGTAGTAACTACACTATGTACACAATGTATTTATTTGTGCAGAGTTGTCTTCATTACAGTATTTGGCCATGATTGTTGCACTACCTGCAGGATTTGTTTTTTCAAATGGTTCAACAATATGGTACCATTTCTCCTGATACTAAGTGTATATAGGCAACAAGCTTTGCTGTGGTTGCAAAGAAACAATCAGTGAGGAATAAACCAACACAAATGAGGATGCTGGCAATTACCTGGTCAATTGAAATTTCTAGCTAATAAACTGATAGTCTTCTCCCCCCTTTATGCATCATGTTTGATTTATGCTAGGGGAGGCATTAAGGTTTATTTGTGCTTCATTAATCAAGGTGCATAAGCTCTTTGGTTATTTGTCTGAGAGAGACAAACTACTTTGTGAATGTGGGAATCCTAAAAAGGCTTTTAGAGTGATTTATGTGTATTTAAATGTAAGTATATTTGGGTACAAATATAGAAAAACGGTAAAAGAATCTATTATTCAATGACAAATATTCAGTTGCTCTGTCAAAAAAATACATTTTTATGTCTAAGGTTAAAAATGTATTGGTATTGATGGCTCCTCTCTTGCCTAAATTTACATACACATTTGTTTTGCATAAATGCCAAGTACTTGAGCAAAAGGATTTTTATGCACTTTGTAGGCAGGCAGATGGATTTGTCTCTTATTTGAAAAGCGATGCTAAATGTCAGTGATGCAACGCAAGGGAGATAGAAAAACATTTCCAATTAACATAAATTGTGGTTTCAGTGCACACACTTCAATTTCTGAGTACTGTCCCCCACATGACCAGCAGCACAACCTCACTGTCTACTAACCTCAGTCAGTTTACTGGAGAAATTACTAACAGAGAGAAAAAAGGGATATCAGGGGCAAGTTTAGTCAGTTATGATGACAGATGTGGAATAATGTTACACCAAGAAGAAATACTTGATTCAAGAAAAATCAGAAACATGAATGAAATGACATACATTTGGGGAGTCCATAAATTATTAATGAGGTTGTAAAGAAGAAAAAATAAAAGTTATGCAGCACAAAATACAACTGTTATTTAAATGGCAACCTCAAAGGGAGGAATTGCCTCAGTAATGAAAATGCAATTTAGTCACCTGAAAAATAAGAAGAGCCCTGATTATAAAATGCTTTGCAATTGATACAACATTGATTAATTCAGACACAAAAAAGAATGGTTGTAAAATTGTGAAAGAATGGGTCGCTCTCAGGAGCTCAGTGAATTCCAGCGTGGTACCATGATAGGACGCCACCTGTACAACAAGTCCAGTCGTGAAATTTCCTCACTACTAAATATTCCACAGTCAACTGTTAGTGGTATTATAACAAAGTGGAAGCGATTGGGAACGACAGCAACTCAGCCACGAAGTGGAAGGCCACGTAAAATCACAGAGCGGGGTCAGAGGATGCTGCGCATAGTGCGCAGAGGTCGCCAACTTTCTGCAGAGTCAATAGCTACAGACCTCCAAACTTCATGTGGCCTTCAGATCAGCTCAAGAACAGTGCGTAGAGAGCTTCATGGAATGGGTTTCCATGGCTGAGCAGCCGCATCCAAGCCTTATATCACCGAGAGCAATGCAAAGCGTCGGATGCAGTGGTGTAAAGCATGCCACCACTGGACTCTAGAGCAGTGGAAACGTGTTCTCTGGAGTGATGAATCATGCTTCTCCATCTGGCAATCTGATGGACAAGTCTGGGTTTGGCGGTTGCCAGGAGAACGGTACTTGTCTGACTGCATTGTTCCAAGTGTAAAGTTTGGTG
>VUQS01030668.1:0-14052 GCA_015108495.1 Heterochromis multidens | reverse complement strand
TAAATAAGTGTTTATTAGTATTGCTTTTTTTGTTTGTTTTCTGCTACACTTTAAAAAGTCTATTATAGATGGAATATACACTAATTTCTGCTTTTTTAAAAAGCCTTTACATGGTCTGGTCTCAGTTTGTGAATATCATCTTTAGCTTGCCAAAGACACTAATAAGAACAAATAGTTTTTCTTTAAATTATTTTTTCAAGCAGATGTAAAACTGCACAGAAATAATTAGAAAGTAATAACAAAAAGGGGGAACAGTCATAGCAGCATAAAGAGCTCGAATTAGGTTAGGCTTTCATATAACACACTGGGATATGGTTTATATGGTGCATTTATGGAAGCAGTATATATACTTTATTGAAGTCTATCTACAGGCCAACCACAAATACTTCCAGTATTGCACTTATAATAAGACAGACTTTTTAGCACAAAAGTTGGGAAATTCCTGTGTTACTGCAGCCTACACATTAAACACAACAAAACACCTCACATAAAGTAGAATCAAATAAAATAAATAAAATAAAATATGACAAAATGCCTCAATAAGCTGAAAATTACACAAAAGAAAGGCGCTCAAAAGGTAAAAATGTAAATAAAATATAATAAAACACTAAAAGATTTATGGTATTGCTTAATAACGGCTTAATGCTTCTACTTTTTATTTTACTGACACATTTATAACAAATACAGTCACTAGTGACCCCTGACTACAAAATACCCAGTGTGCTACATACCATACTGAATTAGTATTCAAGTATAAAATAATTAAAATACCTATATCATGTGATGCAACCCAGTTCACCATAACAATAGCTATTTCACAGTATCAATCAAAAGTGAATATTATTATATTTGTAAAGGTATCATTTATGCTGAACTGTAGGGATATGATTCATTATTATAGGCTGCACTACTCAACAGTGTACGCAGTGTTAAGGAAGTAATTGTAACACATACTGGAAGGGACACATCCCACCAATGGGCTCAAAACACAGCTTATATATTAATAAACTGTAATAGATATTCACTATTGATGATTTAAATAATGTACTAGTGCAGAGTCCCTTTTCTAATGTCCTCCAAGACTTTTCTTGTTTACATATTATCACCACCTTTACTTAAACCTGCAATAGTTCACTTTCATTGGACAGTAGGGTGCAGCAAGTTTTTATTTACACATCCAGCAATTAATGCCTCAAATTACTGCATTGTTCACTCCAATATATACTCCACTGTGTACACAAGGTAGTTTCTACAGGTACATATGTTTGCTGTTTCATGCTGAGTGGGTAATGTGAAGGGGGTGTTTAGAGCTTTTTCACTGCAGCTGATAATAATCACAAGAGAACAGTGATAAACAATGAGCTCTTCATTAATTCAATATTATGGAAACACTGACGGTGAGAATTTTTTAAGCTTCAGATAGAATTGTTCATGGTGAAAAATGACTGGAATGCCTGTAATTACGATAATATCAAATTAAATCATTGCGACAACATGAATGAATCAGTTTCTTTGGTCACAGAAAGGCGAAGTGGCAAAATATCTTCCACTCTCCAACTGTCCCTCAGGTTTTAGCAACTAGGACAGCATCGTGGCAGGTCTAATCCTCCTTATCTTAATGGCATCCGGCCCTATCGCTGGAGCAGTAGGGAAGATCGACCCTTTGCCTTTCTTTATCAGCAAAAACCACTTCCCTCACCAATCCTGTTGCTCACCCTGCTCTCTCTCCATCAGTTGGTCTGTCTCACTCTGAACTTACCATATCTTCTTGTGCAATGTCATAATCCCAGTCTCACTTGATGTCCAGATGCATGTTTCCAGGAAAACATCAAATGGCTTCTTGGGAGATGTTGAAAAGAGCAAATGGCCAACGTTTCTGAAAGAACAAAACACTCACACATACGCACGCATACACCACACAGAGCACACAGGCTGGATGTGTACCTTGGCTCTGGGTTATTTTCTTTGCCTCCCCATATTCCCACTGTGACAATAGTGACTCTGCAACAGGGGAGTGAAGAGAGACTTTTTAGATCAGATTTTTAAAAAGCGATAGCTGCAAGCAGCGGACCATGCAGTAATACCCTGTTTTCTTTGCAAAGCCTTATCACAGTTTGGGTTTTAGAACAACAAACTCTGGTTTCCCTGGATAATTGCTCAACTGAAAATAAGTGCAGAAATGATGTTTTCCCAGGCATGACTTTATATGCTATATGGACACTGAAACTCAGAGAAAATATGTACTCAGATAAACTTTAGCTCAGCCTAAATACATTTCTACTTCTCTGTCTTATTGTGTCCTGATCTTTCTCAACCTGAAGGTCACTGAGCTGTATGTGAAACACTTTCACAGAGTATTCAGTGTGCAGAAATAATTTACCATGTATGATAATCAGCTCTGGAAAATAATTGTTGCTCAGGAGCTGATAACTATCAGCATCGGTTGGATCGGTTGGCTTTTCATTGAATTTTCATTTCAGGAAAACAGTCGCACACAAAAATGTCCCGAATGTAATAATAAAATTCCTTTTGATCATCATTCATCAAAAATACAATACTCTGACTGGCAAAAATAGTAAGGCTGAGTAACAACATGGCAACCAGAAACCACAGAAAGTGCATGGGCGGGACCCAAGATAAACTTTTCTCCACTTCCAGGCAAGTGACTTAAGTGACTACCAATGAGAGTGAAGAATACTGTTGATTGACAAATGAACTGGCAGTAAATTTATTAGGGGATCACCTAGGCAACTGGAGCCTGGAATGCCTGCAAGCGACCAGCCGTCAGCTTCAAAGCGATGTGCGAATCGCTTCCAGCATGTACGCAGCTAAAGAATTAAAAGCAAAATCGATGACCGTGTTGGAGAATTGGGTGACAATCTCACCTGTGGTTTAAAATTGTCTTGGTGGCCACTTGAGTCTAGTGCCAAAATCCACATAGACTATTGTTTATATCCTGGTATTTCCCGGTATCCTCTTTTGGTCTTTACAGCTAATTTCTCAGCAAATATTTTGATGCTGAATAACCGTCAGTTGGCAGTTTTTTTACGATGTCTAGTCATGAGTGAAAAATACCTCCAAAATGAAAGTTGAACCGATGTTGCAGACATTACCACAACGTCGGTTCGAGTTGTATCTTCAACATCGCCAAGACATTGTTGCTAGACTTTCTAGTAAGAGAAAGTTTGTGTTCGAGAATGATTTTCTACTATTTCTTTATCAATTAGAATAAAGGAAATAAACAAAAATCTAGTTTCTCAATTAAAAAGAATGACAAGAAAACAAAATGCTTCCACAAAGATGATCTGAGCCCACAGAGTCCACCACTTAACCTACTGAGCTAACTGGTTTCACATGTGAAAGAGAGCATTCCTGAGCTTATGATGCATTAAATTCCCCATGTCACAAATGAAATATAATTTAGATGTACAAAACCATAAACAGTTTAAAAGTGTTGTTTATTCTGTTAAATAACAAGCTCTGGTAATACTAGTCTGTGTATGTGGAGACATTCTCTGGACGTCTGTTCACAGTCATGTGCTATCCATATTAGTTGTTGTTGGGTTTAAAAAAAGAGAGACATTTAATTTCTCACTTTGTAAGAGACAGTCTGACCTGACCTCTTTTCTACTTGGAAATAACGCTGACATCTGGCAGTCTACGGTTCAGTATTTGTCATCGTACTGCGACCTGTTTTTACCAGGGAGATGATGCTGGGGTTTCAACCACATTTGCTGGGTTCCTTCTTTGTAGCAGCTGCTGGGGTTGCCGTTTTATATAACTCTTGTTAAAAGTTATGCATTATTAGAGTGTGGCTGTTTTGAGGGTTAGGCGAGTCTGACTAGGCAGCTTTCTGTCTGCTGGGCATCACCTCAGCTAATATTTGTGATGTTGGTGCCTTCTGGAGCATTTTTAATTGAATTCTCTGTCAGCTACAGCTTGCTGTACATTTAATGTACTTCTAACAAGTCCAAGAAGTTTATGCTCCAGTTTTGGTAAGCTTCCTTATATGTGAACCATTTGCACTATAACTATATAGTACAAGAGCTTCATTACACAGAACCAAACAGGACAGGACACAAAGACTTGAAACGGTCCTTCTGAACACATCACGACAAATATAACGGTTTCTCTGGGTCAGGAGACTCATTTTCTAATAATTGCACAGCCATTCTCCTGAACACATCACTGATTTCTTTGAAAACAAAATGTCTTTCTTAGGTGATTTTGTTATCAGAAATATGAATATTTTCACGTTTTCTTTTGTTTTTGTTGTTGATGTGTCCGTTATCTGTGCCTAATGAACAATGAAATGTTCTGGCGGCGGGCAATAATTGCTCAGAGCCCAACAGTGGGGGTGTAATTAGAGAGACAGGGAGGAGTATATGACTTCATGACTGGTACCGTTTAATGATAATGGGGTGCAACGCCACACTACTGTGGTCAGCTAATCATACTGGGCCAGCCTGGACAGCTCTCAGTGCAAACGAGCCGTGACTGGAATACTGAGCAGCAGCTCGGCCACACAGTTCCACACCATTCGCTCCGCAGGGGATCGGGCATATGATTATAGGTGTGACCCTGCAACACCTGCAACAATGTTATTAGTGCTACCACGCATGGACAGTTTAATGTAAATAAACTAATGTCATCAAGCCACCCAGTAAATATATGACCACATGCTACTGCCTATGCTTTTACAAGCACAGGTTGCCCTTGATAAGTGATACAGTGAGAAGAAAATGAAAGTGCTGATCTACAGGAAGCTGGCAAGAAATTCTGATTATTGACTGATCTCTGCATGATTACATCTGATAAGAATATCATTAGCAAACAGAAGCGTGGCAACAGGAAAAGAATGTGCTGATTTGGTGATACTCGATGTATTACGAGAACTCTAAGGTATAAAAAAAAGTTCGGATGATGATATCACATTCTCAATTGAGAAAAAACAGGAAACAAACTGCAGTATGCATGCTCATTTGCTGTCTGTCCTATCAGTTTATCTTCATAGAAACTACTGTATTGTTTGTATAAAAGAATCATGGGATAAAGACACATTCTGAATTTCATAGTATAGTTATGTGCCCACCACTAAGACAGACAGAAACATTTAGCTATTAGATACCCTTAAGTCCCAAAAATTACCCAGAGTACACCTGTAAGCAAGTGTTTCCCATCACATTTCCATATTAACTTTACAATCTTATGAGTGTATTGCAGCAATTGAAAAAAAAAAAAACATCAGCTAGGTCATGTTTATATACAGTCATGACAAAAACTGCTATTATGTTGGATAAAAATATTAGATACACCCATAAACTTGAATGCAATCCAATGCAACAGGTCAGGCACTTAGTGTACCTTTATGAAGTTTATTATTTCAATTTACTGTTAAGACTCAGGGAGGTGTTAATGCACTATAGTGAAATATCGTGAAATATGTTTCTGCTGTTCATCACCATTCTTTTTTTTTGCAAAATAGTGCAAAGACTATTCCATATAACACAGTAACACTTCAAATTACAAACATTAAAACAGACATATAGTTAAAATCAGTGCCTCTCTGGCAGTGTCAGTGAAAACTGAAGATGTCTGATTGTAGGTTTTAACTTAAATAAGAAGGATGTCAGACCCTGAAGTAGATTAATTCTAGTTTTCTGGCAAATGAAGGCCCATTTGTGTCATGATGGGTTTTGCAGTTATTAGGGAGCCTGTCTCTTCAGGCCACAAATCTGTAAGCAAGTACAATTCTATATGCCAATATCCTAAATTATGTATGACATGTATGACCTAAAGGCTGTTAATCCCAGTGTTTTTAACAACAAACCTCTGACTTTTACATTGCCAAAGGTGTTATTATTTTGTTCTGGCACCTCTTGTAGGGGCCTGTAGAGGATTTTTCTCTGAGCTGCTTGGTCTTCCTTGCGCCTAATATGAGTTTCTTGGGAGCATTTTGTTCCTGTTTTCTTTAAAGCCCCGATGGTACTGTTTAGGCTCAACTCAGCCTTTGAAGGCTTGTTGTGTTCTCTGTAGTCTATCTTATCTTGTTTTGTTTTCCTTGTGCTATAAATAACTATTTTCAACCATTTTTTTTTCATCTATTAGTTTAATCTAGTTGTCCTCGATTTTGTTAAATCTTTGAAATATGCTTTGTGAAGGGCTTTAAGACTAAATTTGACCCGTTGCCCTTATTAACCAGTAGAAAGTAATCAAATACATTTATGGAAACACCATAAACACAACAACTTGTACAATTTTGAAGTTTTACAAAAAAACACATTTTGGTTATGGTTATGGATTAAAAGTGTATTGCAATGTTACCTGTACATCATAAGTACAAACTGGAGGTGATCATATGTTATGTGACTTGATACTGCACTATATTTTTCTGTCAGCTTTAGTCACTGCTTGCTTTTAAGGTACCTTTGTTCATGCCCTTGCTAATTTGAATATTTATAATAAACTGGACATTACGTTCTCTTTTATGGCATCTTTTTATTCTCCTACTTTAAATATAAATACATTAT
This sequence comes from Heterochromis multidens, assembly GCA_015108495.1. Lineage (NCBI taxonomy): Eukaryota > Metazoa > Chordata > Actinopteri > Cichliformes > Cichlidae > Heterochromis > Heterochromis multidens. The sequence continues at coordinate 7,522 of VUQS01030668.1, read as the reverse complement.
TTCAAAACTCCCCATTCATTCATTTGGATAATGAACTGTCCAGAAGGTGATATTAATCCAAAAGCATCAAATATAATAGTAAATTAACAGGAATCACTGACAGGAACTATTTTACTGTACAGAAGTTCAAACCAAGTATCAGAATGGGGAAGAAAGGTGATTTCAGTATCTTTGGGCTTGTCTGAGTATTTCAGAAGCTGCTGATCTGCTGGGATTTTTCCACACAACCATTTCTAGGGTTTACAGAGAAAAGTCTGAAAAAGACAAAACATCCAGTGAGCAGCTGCTCTCTGGGTAAAAATGCCTTGTTGATGTCAGAGGTCAGAGGAGAATAGCCAGACTGTGGATGCAACAGTAAATATATAACCAAATAACAAGTAACCCCTTATTACAACCAAAGTATACAGAAGAGCATTTCTGAATGGACAGCACATTGAACCTTGATGCAGATGGGCTACGGCAGCAGAAGATCACACCAGGTGCCACTCCTGTACAATTTGTACAATTTACATGGGTTTACCAAACTTGGATAAAGATTAGAGATTAGAAAATCACTGATGAGTCTCAATTTCTGTTGAGATATTTGGTCGGATCAGAATTTGATGTAAACAACATGAAAGCATGGATCCACCCTGTCTTGTATTAACTGTTCAGCCTGATGGTGGTGAAATGGGGTGAGACATATCTTCTTGGCACACTTTGGCCCCTTAGTTTCAATTGAGCACAGTTTAAAGGGCACAGCCTACCCGAGTATTGTTGCTGACCATGTCCATTCCTTTATGACTACAGTGTACCCATCTTCTGATGGCTGCTTCCAGCAGGATAACACACCATGTTGCTATCATATCAACATGGACCAAAATCTGAGGAATGTTTCCAGCACCTTGTTGAATCTGTGTCATGAAGAATTAAAGCAGTTCTGAAGACAAAAGAGTTTAACCCTGTACTAGCATGGTATGCCTTATAAAGTAAGAGTATAAACTAGTCAGAATAAAATCAAACTTAAAATCAACAGATGTTAAATGCAACACAGACTGTAATATTAATCCAAAAACAACACATATAATCTTCTGACAGGAACCAATTTACTGCACAGTGGGTACTTTTACTTTTGATGTTTAATGTATATTTTGTTAATAATATCTAAGTATTTTTACTCTTTAAGCTTTTGATTGCAGGATTTGAGCAGCATCACTATTAAATGGTGAGGTTGGCAATATTTTATATCTATACATTAAAAGAGTACAGGCTATAGGTTAACTTTATTCTTAGATAGCCTTCCTCTGGGTAAATATCAGATTGTGTTGCTGAAGATTTGACCTCTTTTAGACTTTGGTCACTCTTTAATGAATCTTTGAAATAGCTAAAGTAGTGCCAGAAACCTCTGCTTACTGAAAGGAGAGAGGAGCAATCTTTTGGGATTTACTCATACCTCACTGCCCGATTTCCTGGAAGAGAGAGTGTGACATTCAGTGCAAGAGACCCTATTAAATGAATAGATTTTGTGTTTTTGACAACAGGGGGGTAAGGGGGAATAAAAACAATGAGAAAAAAAATTAAACATGACCAGTATTATTTGCACTGTCCTAATTATACACTTACCGAAGTTAAAGATCAGAGCACTTCTTCCAGTGTCGCGATAAAGTGATATTGTTCTCTGTACTTGAACCATAAACTCTCATCAGTGTCCCCAGCATGGAAGTGTAGCGCCCTCTGTTGTTCAACACCCGGCATTGTAGTTTAAAGGTAACCGTGCGTCTGTCGCTTTAAGAAAGGCTCAGAATTGTGGGTAGAATGTTAACAGCCAATCAAATCGCTGTTGTCAACGCGTTGTTATGGAGTCGGTCTGATTTAAAGCAGAAAGATCTCCAAACTTCCTGTTTGTTCATGTACCTTTAGATAAAGCTAAATTTTATTTACTTTCTCTATATATTAAAAAAAGAAAATGTCCATAGATCGGCTGGAGGTGTTACGAGAGCGCAACAAACAGTTACTGGGCCAGCTGAGGCAGCACGGAGAGAAGCTGGAGCGGCTGTGCGGCTGCAGTCAAAGCCGCAAGAGGGAGAGAGAGGATGAAGCTGAGGAGAGGAGACGACCTGAAGAAACGGTGGCAATGACCGGTGGAGACCGCGGGCCTGCGAGGGCAGCCCTGGCCAGACCTTACGTGAAGTTTGCCGGTAAGGAAACTGACAGCAAACCAAAGCTGTCAGCGTTTTGTTTGCCAGGTTAGCCATGTTAAACTCCCTCATATATACAGCCCCAGCTCCAAAAATGTGTAAAATGTAAATAAAAACAGAATGCAGTGATTTTCGGATCTCATAGACCCATGTTTTATTCACATTAGAACATAGAAAACATATCAAATGTTTAAATAGTGAAAATGTGCCAAATGTTTTTAAGAAAAAAAGGGAAAAAAAAAGATAATATTGAATTTGATGGTAGCAACACGTCATGTTTACCGCTGTGTAGTTTAACCTCTCCTTTTAACAACAGTCCGTAAACGTCTGGGAACTGAGGAGGACTTTTGGGAGAGGATTGTTGTCCCATTCTTGTCTGATATGGGATTCTAGCTGCTCAGCAGTCCTGGGTCTTCTTTGTTACACTTTTCATTTCATGATGTGCCAGCTGTTTTCAGTTGGTGAAAGGTCTGGACTGCAGCCAGGCCAGTTCAGCACCCAGACTCTTACGACAAAGCCATGCTGTTTAATAGATGCAGTAACATTGTCTTGCTGAAATAAGCAAGGCCTTTCTTGAAAAAAAACGTTGTCTGGATGGGAGCATATGCTTCTCTAAAACCTGTATATGTCTTTCAGCACTGCTGGGGCCTTTCCAGATGTGCAAGGTGCCAATTTCATAAACACTAATGCACCCACATACCATCTGAAATGCAGGCTTTTGAGCGTTGATAACAAGCCAGCTTTGGCCCAGGGAGGATGGTAGTGTTTTTGGATCATGTTCACACATGGCTTCTTCTTTGCATGAGACGCTTTAACCTGCATTTGTGGATGGCACGGTGAACTGTGTTCACAGACAGTGATTTCTGGAAGTGTTCCTGAGCCCGTGCAGTGATTTCCATGACAGAATCATGACTGATTTTAATGCAGTTCCGCCTGAGTGCCAGAAGATCACGGGCATTCAGGATTGATTTTCAGCCTTGTCCTTTGCACACAGAGATTTCTTCAGATTCTTGGAATCTTTTGATGATATTATGTACTGTAGATGATTAGATATTCAAAATCTTCTCAGTTTTACATTGAAGAACGTTATTCTGAAATTGTTCCACAATTTGTAGATGCAGTTTTGTACAGATTGGTGAACCTCTGTCCTTTCCCTACTTTTACTTCTGAGAAACTCTGCTTCTCTAAGATGCTCTTTTATACCCAATCATGTTACTGACCTGCTGCCCATTAGTTATAAAATAGTATATAAAATATAATGCAGTCAACAGTGGTTGCTTTGACAGGGACCTGGTCTAAGACCACTCCCAGTCAGTTGCTGTCTTCAATGTGACCTTGGTATGTCAGGACTGTGATAAAATGGCAATAAGACTGAATCAATATGCTATCAGTTTTCGATTGAACAGTATCAAGTTGGCACTTGCAATCTGTTTGCAATAATACCACAATTAACTGTGATAAATCTCAAATCTGTTGCCCACTGTTACACATCTGTTGCCGTCTGCATCAGACCTATAGTACTGTATAGAGCCAGAGGCGGACTGCGAAGAATCCACACATCAGGCTCAATTCTCTCAGCCACAAGTTGGGCCAGATCTAAACAGGGCAAATATATAATTCATAAATTTATAAAAAAAAAAAAAACAGACGCAGCTTGTTCATTTTTAGCATTCTACCAAGAGCAGTGTAAATTTGCACCTCAAAAATGAGGGTGCGAGTAATGTACTGACAAGATAATACAGTGTAAGCGTAGGTTTTACTACGTGTTTCTCTCTAAAAACAATGAAGAAAAATTAATGTTTATGATATAAGGGGGAACTCTTCTGATATAAATTGCTGGGGACTGTGTGGTCCTGAGAACTGAGACTCAGGTGGAGTGCAGGATTTATCCAGAGAGTTTCTTTATTACAAACTATTCCTCCATATGGACATGAATGATGTGTAGAAGAACAGAAAACATCATTTACTATCAGATCCTGAGCCATCAGTGTGTTAATGAAGATACTGTTACTGTGCCATGTGGGTTTTTCTACAGTGTGTGAAACTGAATTGGGTTTATGCACCAGGGCTGCTGTTTCACATCCCGCAGTTAGAAAGCCTTGCTATGTGGGCGTCTCTGAAGAAATGTTATGTGCACGGTTTGTTGGCTTTGCAACTAATGTTGCAGCTGCTGCCACACTCCTGAGTGACAAGACCCTAACCTGACTGTCATTCACTGCATCAGTCACAGCTGGAACTTGCAGCCCATATGAGGCTGTAAAAAAACGTTACAGAGCCAAATTATTTTCACATATTTACTCTCAAACACTGAAAGTCTGCTGCTATTTCAGTAAGGCCTCAGTCACACTAGAGGAAAAATAGACTGGCAACCTCTGTTCGACCACAAAAAATTGGTGGTTGGTGAGCAATTGCACTGAATTTTTTTGCTGTCTGGGACTGATTGCAAGTAGTTGCACCGACCAACTGGTCACCCAGAGGTTGAGCGTGCAGCACCCTCAACTCCTGGGTGACCAATTTTGGTCACAAAGTGATTGCACAGGTCACGTTGTATCAGTTCAACTTGGACTGACTACAATTACTGTCAAACAGATTGGCGAAGATCTGCAGTTAATCTAATTTTAAAAAACGCAGACAGATTGCCAACAGGTTGCAACCAGTTGGAGTCAGTCTGCGCCGATGAGCAACTTGTCATTTATTTCTCCAAGTGAGCACACAATGTAATAAATCACATAAACCTGAGTTACTAAGGTTTGTGGCAGGCAATTTACTGCAAATTGCTCTAAATTTAACACCAAAAAACCCAATATGTGTGCAATAGTTGCCATTAGGAGTGTTTATTTATTTGGAATGAGAGGGGAAGATGTTATCAGAATGAGTACGTAATTGTCATGGATGGATTGCTCAAAGCTGAGTATAGTGCCGAAACTTTGGCTCTCCACTGTAACTCTTTACTCAGTCCTCACTCTGAGTGTTTAGAGCAAAGCCACACATATTCCTGCTCCCCAATAATCCTGGGTTTTACTCAAACAGAGCAGAACTGAACTGAACTTAATGGAGCTTTGGAAGTAGGGGGGAGGGAAAATCAAGACGCAAGACATACAAGGATACATTTTGTTTTCCTTTTTACAGCAAGCAGAGCAGGTTCCAGTGTTTCAGCTTTTTTTAGTCACATTTCTACACAGAGATTGGTACACAGTGAAAACATCTCTCCCTGTCTTTTCTCAGCAGTGCGCACACACAGAGCAACATTCATGTTTCTTTTTCTTTTACTCCCCTTGATAGGCGTTATTACATAACATGTCTGCAGCTATTAATGAGACTGTGTTAGTGTGTTAGAATAAATGTCTGAATGTTACAGTATGTTAGGGTTAGTTAAATTAATATGCTCAATATTCCCAGTCTCACGTTTTCCTCTTCAGACACTCGCAATCAACCACAAGACAAATGGTTTTTCGTGGTGTAGTGCGACTGAGGCCTGAAGTACTTATTAATGAAGTACTTTATATTTGGCAAGTATTTTTTCCCTGGAGATGTAAGCTTTATTTTAGAGGGTGGATGTTGCTTGGTTTTACTCTTTAATAGAGTGACTTTAGTATATACCACATGATAAAATGATGTGTACAGTTGAAAGTACCTGAGGAAAAAAACTACTAAGTGCACGTCAAAGATGGCATATTTACTGATATGCATTAAAATGTAATTAAAAAAACAAAAAAAAACAAATTGAAATGATAGATTTGTGTCTTTATGATTTTTTCACTATTCACATTAGTTTTTTGTTGCAGAGCCTTCTAATCCTGCTGATACTGTCTGCTTGACTATGAGCCTGTGGTCTGCATCTACTGTGTGAAATAATCATTTAGAAGTCTTTTCCTTTCTGTCTTCATCAGATACTTTTGAGAAACGAACAGGCACCAAAAAGTCTGTTTTTACGACATCTTTCACTAAACACAGAGAAGGAATAGCTGAACAAACAATTAAATCAGACCTCGTCAGAGGCAGCAAGAGACAGGACACAGGGCCATTCAGCACCAAGTCCTGTCTAGTAAATCACAGCAAAGGACAGGTAAGCAAAGGAGCATCAGCATTACCCTAACCCAGTTATCTTAATCTCATAAAGTTAGTAGTAATAAATAATTAATCTCAAACTGAAAAGGCACTCACTAGTATGTCACTGGCAATCCTGCTTTCAAAAAACTAATTAACCAATAAAGTTGTTTGGGAGCTTTATATTAATATTGTTACAACTAGTTTATAAACTACAAATCTGCACCAAGCTGTGTATTCTATGACCACTGAAAAGTTGGAAAGAAGTAAAATATGCTGATTACTAATGCACTGCTTGTTTTCTTTTTGTAGAGGGGTGCACAGAGTAGGGTCACGTTTCAGTCTGATGAATGTGAAGACATTCCTGACTCAAAGAGGCATCATTTGCCGCCCTTACTTGGATATGACTGGATAGCAGGTAAGCTTTATCGGTCTGTCACACATCACACTGGTCTGCAGCCAAAATGCTTCTGAAATAAAGGTAGTCCAACTTTGCTAATCACTGAAAGTAAAAATGATGCTTGGTTGTCTCTAGTTTTCATGATATGCTACTCGGTCAGTTCTAAGACCAAAAGTTCTTAATTGAAATGACTAAAATACATTTTGACCCTTGAATTTTCGCAAAAGTGGTCCAAATGTGGGTTGGTGCTAATTTTGAGATGGCGACTCTTCCTAAACTGTTGTTATTGGTCCAGTGAAATTGGGTTTGCATAAGTTTCAAATCTTATTATTATCGCTATTTAAACCTTTGACCTCTTCTCTGACCTTGGATTTAATCTTCCTAGTAGTAGGAAATCTATAATGCTGCAAAGTAAAGTTACATGTTTTTTAAAGCATAGTAAAATATCCCACAAGTAATAAATTTTCTTTTCTTTCACAATACAGTGCCTTGCGTCAGGTTTTTTTCACTCACAACCTGGAATCAACATGTTTTGCAATGACATTTCATGTGATGGATCTGCACAAACTAGGCTGTGTTGGTGAAGTGAAATGAGAAAAAAAATATAGAAAAATGAATTTTTAATAAATTAAAATCTGAAGATTGGCATGTGCATAAGTGTTCAGCCCCCCAACATCAGTACTTTGTAGAGCCACCTTTTGCTGCAATTACAGCTGCAGGTTGCTTTGGATAAGTCTCTATGAGCTTGCCACATCTTGCCACTGGGATTCTTGCCCATTCCTCAAGGCAAAACTGCTCCAGCTCCGTCATGTTGGATGGTTGTCGCTTGTGAACAACAGTCTTCAAGTTTGACCACAGATTCTCAATTGGATTGAGGTCTTTAGGACTTTGACTAGGC
>VUQS01030661.1:2500-10116 GCA_015108495.1 Heterochromis multidens | reverse complement strand
GATCATGTCCATCCCTTTATGACCACAGTGTACCCATCTTCTGATGGCTGCTTCCAGCAGGATAACACACCATGCCACAAAGCTCAAATCATCTCAAACTGGTTTGTTGAATGTGACAATGAATTCACTGTACTCAAATGGCCTCCACAGTCACCAGATCCCAACACCTTTGGGATGTGGTGAAGCAGGAAACTACTTTGAGCTGTGAGTTAGTACACATGCATGAGAGCTGCTATGTCAAGTCTCCACACACTCCAGCACCCATGTTCTTCGCAAAAGAAAAACACATGTTGCAGTTTTAATATTGGAAATGGAAATCCAAGTAGGAGATGATTTGGAATGTGGTGAAGCAGGAGATTCACATCATGAATGTGCAGCTGAAAAATCTGCAGCAACTGTGTGATGCTATCATGTTAATGTGGACCAAAATCTCTGAGGAATGTTTCCAGCATCTCATTGAATTTATGCCATGAAGAATTAAGGCAAAAGGAAAGGGGGCCCAACCCAGTACTACCCAGTACTGCCAAGGTGTACCTTTTTAAAAAAAAAAAAAAATAATAATAATAATAATAATAAAAAAGTAGCCAATTAATGTATGTGACAACGTTTCAGATAAATAAGTTATGCTGAATTAATTGTTAGTTTGTACTCTGTCAAATCTTTACTGTATATAGCTTTACAAAAGATAAATGGTTATATTAATGTGTTTTGTAGCACTTGGCAAAACAAAATATAAAACATAAGAGACTAACAGAACTGAAAAAAGCTAGATTAAATTACAAATGGCAAAATCCACAGCAAGCAAAGATATGTTTACTTTACAATAACTGTAAGAAAGTCTGTCATTAATAATTTGATATGAATCTTTCACAGCAGTGATGCTTCAGAAAACAGTGTTTGACCACTGAAGCTACAGGAAAGCAGGTGGACAGCAGATGGTGACAGGAAATAGCAAAGAGCCAAGAGCGGCTCGCCAAGCAGTTATATAACCGTACAAGAATTAGTCCTTCAACACAGCAACTACACCACTTTACCTTGCACAGAACCAAACATTTAGATGTTGACTGTACGATGTGTCTCTCCACACAGGAGGCAAAGAAAAAAGACGAGAAGTTGCTCAAGTTTCCTGAGAAGCTTCAAGATGTCCAGAGTGCAGCCAGGTAATCAAAGGGAATCAAATTCCTGCCAGTGAGAAACATAAGAGTCCATTATCACTTTTGCAGTCAGGTAAAGGTGATAATGGACTCTTATAAATGCTGTTTATTCTCCAAATACATGCAGTCTGAGGTAGGGTGAGTGAGACTGTGGGAGAACAAGTGTCAGTTTGCATCAATCAATTACATGGCAGATATCGGCCTTCTGTAAAACCTTAAAAATGTAATAATTTCCAAATTAACCACCATCACATTTATTAAACAGCCAAATTTGATGATCGGGACCATAATGAGGCACTGAAGACAGTTATTGCCTTGGTATTTCATTGATACAGCCAAGTCCAGCCTCATTAACCAGACTGACATCTAACTTAAGTGTAGAACAAGAGTCATATTCACAGCACAGTCAGGCTCTTTCAGCTTCACAAGGTCATCTCTCTGTGCTGTCAGTGCAGCTACTGCACCACAGAGGATTACTCCTCCCTTCTGCCCTCAGGATAGAGAATGTGAAAGTATTTCTCCCTGCAGTCTTCCTTTTTAACAGTTTGGATGTGCATTCAGCAAAATCATGTCACGTATTTTCTAAACATTCTTAGAAGGACCATTTGCATTGAGTAGTGTCATCAATTTATATGTAATAATAAGTACAAGTGTGTTTTCATGGTCTTTCTATTGTGTTCATGTAGAATTTCAGTGGAAAACATTGAGGAGGAGTTTTCCTCCTTGTATGTCCGAATCAAATCCCTGGAAGAGAAAGTTCAAGGAGACCAGGACCTGCTGCAGCAGCTGGAGCCCTTTCTGCAGGTGAAGCAGCAGCAGTTAGTTATGCAGTACATTATGTACACAGACACACATACAGAAGGTTGGATCAATGCCACTGTACGTTTCTGAAGCTGCTGACTTAAGTGCTATAGAGAATGACTGCTATAATAGTGGATGACACGTTATGAATAAAAAATGTGCATGTGGTCTTGGTGTCTTGTCTCAGAGTGCGGCACGGACACTTCAAGACTTAAAGAGACGCAGGCTGGATCTGCGTAAAGAGGGAAACGCTCTCATCGATTTCTTTTGCGAAGACAAGGACACCTTCAAGCTGGACGAGTGCTTCCGGATCTTTCAGGACTTCTGCATCAAATTCAAGAAAGCTGTTAAGGTCTGAGTGAAACAATTTAATTTCTTGGCGGTCTTACATTCAACTTATAATTGTGCACACATGCATGTTAGCATGATAGCGTGGTGACCCATTGTTGAAATAACTTAGAAAAGTTGGAAAATTGGTGAATTTAGAGTTAAAATACTTGAAATTATTTCTTTGACTTTTAACTGGATGTCACCATCATTTGTGTTCTTGTTTTCCAAACTCTCTTAATTTCCTTATGTTTCTGTTTCTCTCAGGACAACATGGACCGGGAGTTGAAGGAAGCAGCCAGACAGCGTCGTCTCAAAGAATTGGAGGAAAAGCGTTTTGCGTGGTCGGGTGCGGATCAGAGCGGCGGATTTGGTCGCAGCAGCAGTGAGAACGATGTGGAAATGCTCACGAAGGAGGGCCTCCTGGACTTTTTCCAGCAGAGGTCTCAGAGTCCACAAAGCCCACTGGAACGGTCTGCCAGCGCACGCCGCCACCGACACACCATGACCTCCATAGCAGATCGTGAACTCCAGGGATACTTGGAGCTGTTCGGAAGCACAGGGAATCCCATTGACTGTTCCAAGTTTAACAGTCTACCTCGGTTAGGCCGCCCTATCCAGCGGAGGATGACCCCCTGGTTGTTACCCCAGGACAACAATCGGGAACTGGACTGTGACAGACAAGTGACATCGTCTCACGCAGAAACCGAAGCGATCGGCCCACTGGCCAAGTTTTCTTCCTCTGAGTTAAATGATAATGAGGACCCTTTTAACAACAACAACAATTACTCATCTTTGTCGGAGAGCAGTGCTCTGCCTCGGTCCTTTTGTGTCTTTCAGAAGCCTGCTCATATTTCCAACCCAACAATTACTGGCCACATGAATGTTAGTGTGGAGAAGCATACTTTAGTCCGAGGTCCTCAGGCTTTTGACCTACCTAGTCCAAACAATAACAGCAATCACATGCACTTTGTCAACCAAGGGGATGTTGTGGTGACGGATCTGGAAAAGGAGAGACAGTCACCTCCCAAGAATGTGGACAACCTTTCACATGATAAAGTTTTAGAAAGGGGGGCAAATTCAAAGGTAGCATGGGAAGATAAAATAGCTCCTCCCACACAGACTTGGGTCTCTCCTGAGAGAGAGAAAGAAGAAGAGGACTACAGCACAGTTTCATCAACAACCTGCGATACCCCTCTTCCACTCGATACCTCTGTATCCAACAAGAAGCCAATGTTTTACATACTAGACTGCACAGAAACTGACATCTCTGTCACCTTGGATTGCTCTGAGGTGGAAACCTCTTCAACAAAAGGAGGACTTCATCTTAGAACAGCTGACTGCAGCAAAGATCAGGAGAGTCGGCAAGACCCAAGTTCTCTGTCCTCTAATTTAGGGTCCATGTCTCCCAATGACCAGTCTGCTTCAACCAATGAGCTCTCAGCCCCCAAATCTGTAGATGCAGCATCCATGACTCCATCTACTACCACAGAAGAGTGGGACACAGAGAGCTGCGACACTGCTGAAGGAAAACAGGGTGCAGGGAAAGATGTACACAGAAACACCCGAAAACCAGCGCCCGCAAAGAGCAAAGGCAACAAAGCAACCAAGAGCAGTGGAGGCCACGGTGTACGAACACTGGCCAGCAACGAGAACCAGGGTATGCGGAAAGTTGTGCCTATCACTAAGCTTACCAGGACTGGTAGCAGCAAGCGAGCGGAGAAACCTACAGTGCATGAAAGCGGAGAGACACGGCGGCCCCTCCGTGACCAGAGCACACCGGCAAGAGGAAGGAGCGAGAAGACAACGAGACCTCCACGGCACTCCAGTTTGCCTCCTGACGAGTCAAAAGCCCAGAGGGGGGGTGGTCTCACAGGCAGTGTTTCTAGATGGGCACGTGATTCAACACCTAGGAAAGCTTCCATTCACAAGCCGAGCGCCAAACCCGTGAGGAACATCCCCAAGCCTGCGCCCGAGGAGAAGATGTGCCGCTCCACTATGAGAGCCCTCGCCCAGGCTCAAGCTCAGACCCAGGGCGGAGCGTCTCCTGAGAACAGCAGTTCACACACACACAGTGCAAAAAACACTTCTGATGTCCCCAGCTTCGCTCGTAATACTGTAGCTTCGTCTTCCAGGACCAGGAAGGAGCTGGGCCCTCCGTCAGTCCCATCCACCCCGTCCCGCAGCCCCTCTCTCCTGGGTCGACAAAAGCAGACCCGGGCATCACACACAGGTCACACCAGCGAAGAGAGGCCACAAGCAACAAGCCTGCGACGGGTGCAAAGTGTGAAGGCGACCAGCCGCAGCACCTACCGTAGCGAGACCCCCCCTCCACCTACGGCACGTGAGGACATTCGTAAATCTAGCAGCTTCTCTGAAAAGTCTGTGCAGCCCAGAGACTTGGTGACATCCAACAGAAGCAGGAAGCCAAGCTGGAAGTAAAAACCAAAACTGACTGCAGGACAACAGGCTGAAAGAGCAGGAAGAGAGGACTTTTTTTTTTTTTTTTTAACCTGCTTTGGTGTAAACTCACATTCGCTCTGCTCGTCCAGAGTTATCCACTCATATCATGCATATCATACAAGAATCTGAAAAACATATTAAGCTTTCTCACCTTGTAAGAATCTTTCAGTAGCTCACTCTATCAGGTTTACGAATTGCAAAGAGCAAGATGCAATGAACTGCACGTTTCTGTTTTGTTCACACAAAGAATCAGTTGTTCATAATTTCCTTTTTTTTTTCTAAACGTTGGGAGAAAACTAAACTGACAACTGGCAAATTGGTGCTTTTACACTGCAGCCTCTTTGCCTGCTTAGCTGTCTGTGTGCAGTATGTTTTAGTGTCTGTGATGCTGTTGATGTCAAACACCACTATGTAATGCTGCTAATTAGTTCTGACAGATTTGAGACTGAGTTTCACTGTCTGTTTCATTCAGGGTTACGAGATTTGTTGTACCATACCTTGCTGCTGTCATGGTGTCTTTTAGTTTTGCTGCTTCTTCCCGTAGACTAACAGTGCTTCGTTTGCTTCATGATTCTTTTGCTTGATACCTCAGAACAATCGCAGTGGCCTTGTACCAGCAGAAAAAGTAGACTTGTTCATTTGGTTCTGCATGATGAAGATGTAGACAAAATCTAATCAGTTTAAAAAAAATAACTGCAATGTCACTTTTTAAATAATTCCCGGTATACTGTATTAATGTTACAACAATATATAAAAGTCACACATATTATGCCAGTGTATACCAACTGTGGTACTACTCGTACTGTATCAGTAGTTTGTAAATGTCTTAGGACTCCTCCGTGATATCATGGAGTAGACATGCACGTGGGAAATGTTTCCTGTTTCAGCTAATACATGAAAAAACGCTAACGCTGTGAAAGAAAAACATTGAACGTGACCGAAACAACACTGATACTATCATCAGTCATGTTTTGAGAGTCTGATCTAATTTTTCTACTGTGAAGGTTGTCGTTTCATTTTTTTTCTCCAGGCTTGTTCAATTGCAACAGTAAGCCTATGGTTGTAATTCAACCTAGATCTAGTTTGTTGCTGTCATGAGTATCCTCAGAACACAGAACTGGTTCATTTAAATTTATTCCCAGTGATGAATTCATTGTTTTTTTTAAAAAAAAAAAAAAAAAAACTCAAAGGGGTGTTTAACACCTGTCGCTGTACAGAAGGTTTTTCCAGAAATTCTTAGAAACAATTTTAACCATCTGAAAACATTCAAAATAAGATGTTTAAACAGTTTCTCAGGCTGTGATTGCATTTTCTCTCTGTCAAGTCAGAACTAACTATGACATGATATGGTTCAGAAACACTATTATGTATGGAAATATAAAATAATACTTGGTTGCACCAGTGTGGACAAAAATAGCTGGCAGAGGTTATAAATTTTCTTTTACATTGCACAAATTGAACATAGATATGCTCAGATAATTTAAAATTATAGGATAACATACACACTATATGGAAAAAAACTACTGGACCACCTACACATTACACCTATAGGAGCTGCTCAGCCATGGAAAACCATGCCACGAAGCTCCCAGTGTACAGTTTTTGTGCTGATGTTAATGGTACTGGAACTCTGCAGCTATTGAGACTTATGAGGTTAAAAAAAAAAAAACAACTTGTTGGCAGTGCATCGAACGATACTGCAGCACTGTCTGAAAACCCAGACTGAGAACAACGGTAGTCTTCTGTTTGTGGAACAAAATGTATAGCTTTTGTTGAAATGACATTGATAAAGTTTATTATTCATTACATTTATTCAAATTGGTCTAAAAGTGCTTTATTTTATAAATTTCATACAAAGTAAAATACATATGGCTTTCTTTTCTATACAAAATGAACAAGATCTGTCATTTCCAGTGGCCTGGGAGTGACAGATCTTGCTTATTTGTCAGAGGTTGCAACCTGAGAAATGCCATTAAACATAAAGTATTAGCTATTTTTAAACTTAGATGGTTTGATTCTTTTAAAGATTCAGTAAAAATCTTCAGTGCAGCAGCAGGAGCTGTCAAACAAAGTTATTTGCTTTTCAAATATTGGCAGTTCATTTTTCAGAAAAAAAGAAATGTATGTAATGTAGACATAATTCAAAACACAGAGACAAAAGTGCAGCACCACTGACCCCTTTGCACCACTTGCCTTTTAGAATACGTTGTGCCATTGCCTTGATGGAAACAACACTCTCAACAGTGCATTGCCTTAAAGCTTAATGTAGCTGATCCATCACCAGTAGAAGCTTCTTGATTGTAAAAGGAGAGTAGAAACTGTACTGCCTTCCATCACATCAAAGTGAAACGGTAATTCTGCTGGTCACTTTGTACATAATGTAGAGACATTTTCTGACAATCCATATGTTTATATTTCATAAAAGAAATAAGAGTAAGAGAGTGAAGTATGTACACGCACAGATATTTAAAAATAGTAAAGCATATCATTATCATATGGCTGACCTGCAGGGTGTGGACATGCTGTGAGTGTCTTCCTGTTCCCTGTCATGTAAATGAAGCTGATGGACTGATGACACAATAGGCCCAGTATGACAAACCACTGTGTGTGTGCGCCCTGATGCCACCTAAATTTAGATCCTTCTGTCAAAGAGTATCCAGTAAAGTTATTTAGGCCTACAACATTTGCTATCAACACGTTTTCAGGAATTTTGAATCCCAACAATAGCAAATATCAGAAATAATCTCGAACCTTGAAGCCCATTAAACATTTGCAATGCTTGTTTTGTCCAACCAGCTGAACCAGCAGTTTTTTTTTAAATAAGTTAATTATCTTATATTTTCAGCACTAAAATGGTGACATCAGAAATTA
>VUQS01030648.1:0-11418 GCA_015108495.1 Heterochromis multidens | reverse complement strand
CAGCACATTGAACACATTTTATAAGTGGTCAGAAACTTGTAAATAACTCATGAAAGAATAAAGTTACGTTGGAACCAAGCACACCATTGTTTTTCTTGTGACATTACCAATAAGTTTGATGTGTCACATGGCCCTCTTCCTATTGAAAAAACAAAAGTTGTATCCAAGATGGCCGACTTCTAAATGGCCACCATGGTCACCACCCATCTTGGGGAGTTTGCCCCCTCACATATACTAATGTGCCACAAACAGGACTTTAATATCACCAACCATTCCCATGTTATTACGGTGTATCCATATAAATGGCCCACCCTGTATATTTACCCTTTGAAAACAACAAAAGACAAACAGCATCAGCTTTTTGTCTTGAATTGGATAAGCAGAACAGGATGGATGGATGGTTAATAAATCAGTGTATTTATTACTCAACTAATAGTTTCTGTTCTAATACCTAATACCTAAATGCTACCTTCAGGGTCAGGTTATTAAACATGAGAATTAATCACAGTGTCTCACACTGTACATACACTCACATAATGTATGTGTGAGTGTATATATTACCATCTGTGACATACCCGCCCTCACGCATAGTGCCAGTCTTGTTGATGGACTGGTGTCCGGGGAAAATAAAAGTTACAGTGAGAGCAAATCCCGGGACTCCTTAGTGTGCCCCTGAGATCTGATCCCCTGTTATCTGGCCTGATGCCCAGGTGAGGGATTCACTGTTTGCAGTATTTGGATATTAGGGTTTATTTTCACATGGTAGTGACAATAGACTGAGAAACTGTTGAAACTCCTCTTGTCTGAGGCTGCATTACCCAGTGGAGCACAGGAGAACAAGGTGAGCAGTAAAGGAAACTGATGTTTTATTATAATCTCACAAATGTGTTAAGCAGAGTCAGGGCTGGCTGAGTGTGAAGGAATTTGGTGAGGTAGCTGGAGTGAAATAAAGTCAAAAGACAAAAGTGAACAGAGCAGCAGAGAGTATTCTGCAGTGGATAATTCTGCTTAAATATGTCTGAAAATGGGATCTAGCTTGGTAGGAGGGAGAGTAAACGCTCAGTGTAAACAGCAGAAGAAGACATTTTCACCACTGCTAAGCTGCTTATTGCTGTAATTATTACACTAATCAGAATAACAGACATCTGACAAGTGCAACTGTGGCAAAGACAAAACTACATTTAGTGCAGATTAAAAGCAAAGCCTTCCTGTTGCTCCCAGTTAGACCTACACATAAAGTCCAGAGGCATGTTAGAAAATGTATGAGGAACACATTTCTGTGTGAAAGCTGATAGGAAATTGACTTTCAGATTGGGTTGGTTAATTACTTCATATTTTGTAGTTAGGTTTCTCTTGAATAATGGCTAGTCTTAGCAGAGCAAAATTAATGACTTAAGCTTCGCAGTGAATGTACAGTATGTAGTGCAAAGTAAGACGCCACTAAATGTGAGCGTTTGTGCTCAGCCAACCTCATCTGGATGAAAAACTTCTTGCAAAGTGCCCACGTACTCGGCTCTCTTTGTTCTTTTGTGCGAAGGTTCGGCGTGCTCCAGCTGGCTTTTTTCCCTCTGTCTTTGAATACAGATGCTGTAGTGTGTTGTGAGAAGATGAACAAAGTAATTTCTTCTCTTCAACCTCAGGATTACTTTGATATGTTGAATAAGCAGCTGTACCAAAGCTTCCAGAGGACAACATCAAACCAATGAAGACAGTCAAAGATGCTGTTTGACCATCTAGTTTCAGGGGAAGCAGACAGAAGGTGGTGCATTTTCTGGCAAGAGCTAAGAGTGAGAATTTGAACATTTTGTCACTTGCTGGCTGTGGTTAAAGATGAGTATTGTCACTTTGAGTTACAGCATAGGGCATGAGTGGATGGGCTGTTCGGGTCAGCGCATGCCAGAGACATTTTGTCATATGCATCCATTATACATCATAGACAGCCATGCTGCATCACACACACACACCTGTAGATTGATAAATGGCACACTTCAAAACTAATCAGAAACTACAAAACCACTGACTAGTGGTTCCCTTACACAGGGAAGTGGGTAGACCATCCATGTGTCCACCACGAGTGTGGTGAGACTAGAGTTAAACCTATTTTTGGTCTGGATCAAAGTAATCCTCAGACATCACACCAAACCCAGACACCAACCGTCCATCAAGCCAGTCGTACATTTAATAGGAGACAGGAGGTAATGTCAGTGTTTCTGGTTATCTGGATGAAATTAGCCATCTTTGCACTGTCTTTACTATAAATACCCTGTGGATGGCTTTGAATTTCATTGTGTTGTGTGTTGTCTTGCTGGTTGTTGTGAACTGTGGACACTGACTTGTGTGTACTGCTGCCTAAAAGGATTGAATCAAAAGCCGCTTCCTTTGTAGGGTTCACATTAGTCAGACTCTGGCTCTCGCAATCTGTCATCTGTCAGTGACTGCTACAGAGCGGCACAGTGTGGAGGAAGGATAACGGTAACATCTCTTTTAGTGGCAGATGGCCAAGTCCATCTCCGGCTGATATATTTTTGCACGATTGTTGTGGTTTTATTTGCTACTTTAGTGGTCTGCTTCATTGAGGATTCAAGGTTGTGCTGCCTTTCTAGTTGCTGTTTTCAGCTAGGGTTGAGAGTTGAGACTGTTGGAGATTCTCACCATGAATGACTTACAAATGTAGTACACTGTAGACTCGGCATTGTGTGATTGATGTTAAATAGAACAGACTGTTTCCTATGTTGGGAAAATTTCAGAGCTAACAAGCTACCCCAGAACTCATGCTCAATGAGATAGCTGTGTGTTAATGGCGGATTTTATCCCCATCTATTTGTTCATTTCAAGTCTGTGGTGTGATTGCTTCATTTGGTTCCCTCAGTTTGCTGCTTTTGTACAGTTAAAAAAAACCCAAACAAAGTAGATGATTTGTTTCTTTTTCCCAACAAGTGTGTGCTGGTTTTTTGCTGGTTGTCAGACTGAATATCAACATTCTGCCCAACCGTTGTCTCTTTTTAAAGCTTTGTGTATTTGCTTTGTGCTTTAACACTGTGATTGGCCACTTGTGTGGAGGTCCTTTGGGGTGTACTGTATGCAGCTACCATTTCAATACAAGCTGTTTGCAACTGTAGTTAAAAATAAAAATCTGTAAAGACCTTACTTCATATACCCATATCATGAACAAAAATGGTTTATATTTCTTCTGTGACTAAGTACTTACATAACCCAACATATCACTAACTCAGCCCACTCACATCAAATCATCATCAACTAAACATAAGGACTGAGGTCAACCCACACCTGCCTGATTAAAGATCTGTTTATAGGCTAACAGTAGTCATGTCAAGTTACAGAGCTACAGTGAGTCATGTTCCTGCAGTATTCCTTTGCTCTTTGAAACCTCCTCACAAAACAGGCTTGAGGCAGGGAGAGGGCTGACTGATTATGTTGCAGTTCAGTGGTGTACAGCCGGTTCTTTTGTTCGCCAAGCTGTTGTTTGTTTTGGTTTCTTTTGATATGCCATCATAACTCGCCATGTAAATGCTATGTACAAAGCTGTGATCTAAACTATTTTGTCCTGACATCCAAACAGTCCACACAAAGCCCCACCACCCACACGAAGCTGAACATCGTAAGCAAAAATAACCGAACAAATTAAACTCTGCTGTTTTATTTAATAAATAACTTGTGCTCTTGTGACGTGTTGTTAACACCGTACGAGTCCTCAGAAGAAGCTAATGGCTTTTCTATTTCATGCTTAGTTTTAATCCAACATAAAATCACGCCACTCTGAACTTTCACCTCTTCACACATGAATAAATTTGATGAGGAACTCATAAAAAAGGTACATCACCATCTGATTTCTGTTGTTGAGATGTGGGGAATGTGTTTTAAATTATAGTGTGAGTGTGTGTGTCTGAGGATTGATAGGGAAAGCAATTTACCTTTAGTAATTTAAAAACATTAAAGGTTATCTGGTATTTTGCTGCTGCTGTTAGTGAGGATGGTTTCTCTAATGTGTTGTAAACAAGTAATTTCAGCAATGTCAGAGGTTAGTGGAAACACTCGGTATCTGTCCCCGACGGGTGAGTGTGTGCTTGTAGGCATCTCACAAACACACCACAACAACAAAAGTCACCCAGAAGCTTTGAAGTCGATTCCAACTTTTCATGCTGAATGTAGCATAAATCTATGTATATAACCTGCACTGAATAAAACAGTACATAGCCCCTTCCTCTTGTAAATTCATCACTAAAGTAGTTCATTCTCCACCTGATATTTCTACCCTTCCCTGTTTGTATCCTGAACCAGCAGATTGGGAAGATATTTTCCACATTGCCTTACGTCTTCAGAAGTATGATCCCCAAATGCGCCTGATGAGTTCTTTCCATATGAAATCTGGTGATAATTAGTGACTCGGGTCCAGGCCAAGGATCTGGAAGGAGAATGGAAAAGACCTTGGGAGCGTTGAGCAATATTTTGAATCGAAAAGCGCTCGCTTGTGTTCTCTTCTGACTCGCTGTTAAATCATCCAGTTGCTTTCCAAAAGTCACATGGCAGCTGGAAGGAGCTGATGAGTATCTTTTTCTTCTTTCCATCCAGTCTGTCTGTTAGTGAGCCAAATATTTCAGATTCTTTTAGCTTGTCGTGATACTACATTCACTTTGCCCTTTACAGAGAAATACTGAGAGATGAGGAGGGATTGTAGTTGTTTGTTAGACATAGTGTTGCAACACTTTATTTTTCATTGCCTGATAAAAATATCTTTGAAAAAATCTTTGCATTGTGTAAGAATCTGACTCTGCACTCATGACTGGAAGTTACACCACGCACTTCAAAGCACAGAACCCAGAGCTCATTTTGTGATTATGTGCTGATGTTGTAAGCATTGTAGTAGTTGGAAGAATTTAACCTGAAATACCATTTTCTTAGCTGCTTTTTAATTTTATGGTTTGTGGCCCACATGTTGTATTTTCCTTCATCTTTTATCACCTGCCTTTTATAGGTTTTCTTAACTCAGGTTATACTTTTAGCTTTTTTCAAATTATAATGCTGTTAACCTGAGGAAGTCTTCTCAACACACTTTTTTAAACTTTTACTAGATCTTTTCACAGTTTTGCAAGTTGTAATCTATCTTAAGACTGTGAATCAAAAATCTAAAAAAAAAGTTGGTAAGTCTTAGCAATCTTAACAACTTGTGTTATAGTCTAGTACAGGTACCAAATCCTAATTTTGTCCCCTCACTTTCAAAATTTAGGCTTGTTTCACTTCATGTGCTTTTCCTGTACAGCTTCCATCAGCCTCTATGATGTGTAAGAGCAGAGGCTTGGGGTTGGCAAAATAATAATGGGTGCATTTACTGTCTGCACTCACAATAGGTAGAATTTACAAGCAGCAGAAATGATTTTTGTTTGCCCTGGGTTTTGTATGTGAGGCTGCATAAGGCCTAATCACTAAGGATTTACTAAAAATTGAAAAATTACCCCCAAAAAACACTGACACCTTCTGTGAAGATCTATGAGGGAATTATTTTTATATCCTAGGTCAGCCAAGGAAAAGAGAAGCAACATAAAACACATTGGCAATGCTTGAAGCAGAGTTAAATATGGCTTGACAAGAGGAGAAATGGCAAAGAAACAGGGACCATAGGTGCAAAGCCAAAAGATAGTTTTTCATTTTGGTAAATAAACTATAAAAAGGGAGGTAACACTCCTGTTCCTAGTGAGTCTTACAAAAAAAACCCCTCAAGATTAATAGGAGTGAGTGTGTTAGTCTGGGACAGCTCTAAGCAGTACACCAGGTACCTTTATTGTGCAGCCAAACTTAAATGGTTTACATTTTTCATAGGAACAATTATAGCAATGTGAGTCATAGTGGCAGACTGCTCATTTAAAAATCACAGCAGTACACGTGACGTCAATACTAAACTGAAATATTTTAGCAGATAGTCTGCTGACTGCAGGACTGAGCTAAACGCCGTTAGAATCAGCACAGATTATAGCCAGAAAGCAGAGTGAGTGACACAGGAGTCAGAGGGGCAAACACAGATGAGAGACTTCCAAGAAAAATCTGCATATTAAAAGTAAACACTGACACAGGTTAAGCAAACAGAGGAGCGCTGGCCAGGGCCAGAACAATTCTGAAGCACACAAGATAGGTCAA
This sequence comes from Heterochromis multidens, assembly GCA_015108495.1. Classification (NCBI taxonomy): domain Eukaryota; kingdom Metazoa; phylum Chordata; class Actinopteri; order Cichliformes; family Cichlidae; genus Heterochromis; species Heterochromis multidens. The sequence continues at coordinate 5,268 of VUQS01030648.1, read as the reverse complement.
TTAAAGCCTAGTTTAAATACAGGAGATCATCTTTTATGAGGTCTTGAATGATGATGACTGCACTCTCAGAAATAAGGGTACATTTAAAGTCCAGTTCATGCTAGAGCAGGTTATTGAACCTCAGAGTATCTGTGTACCTTTTTACACGGGCTAAAAAGGTGTGTATCTGTTCTCAAGCAGTAACAGGTACCTATTTGATGGTTTCTTCCACATATTAAGTTGCAATATCAGGAGACAGTCTGTGTTCAGTCAAAAAAAAAAAGCATTTAATGACTCAGTCAAAACGGAGTAGAAATAGATTGGTAACCTCCTTGTGACTAGGAAAAGTTGGTGGTTGCCTGGTGATTACCTTGACTTTTTTCACTTCTCACTCTCTTCAAAGCAACCATTCAAAGGCAACAGGATAGAAAGTTCATTGCGCACAGCTGCAAAAATTTGAGAATTTGAGTCATGTCTCAGTCACCAACCACTGTTTTCCCTAGTGTAACAGTAGCATTTGAGGTTGTGCTTTGATTCTTTGTATCTGTCTTGTATGTCAGTGGTATGGTGGTGCAGAAGCACACACTGTTGCAGCATGAAGGCTCTGACTTCAGGCTTTTTCAGCTTCTTTTTTTTTTTTTGTGATTCTGAGTTGGCTGTAGGTGCAGATGTCACATAAATAAAGCGTTGAGATGCTCTACAAATGCCAGCCTATTTGCAGGTTTATGAATGAATAATAATAATTTAGCTCTGTAACAGACTGGCGACCTGTCCAGGGTGTACCCTGCCTCTTGCCCAGTGTCAGCTGGGATAGGCTCCAGTCCTCTGTGAAAGTGAAATGGATAGGCAGTTTCAGGAGATGGGTGGATGGAAAATAAATTAATGGGTACCCCTGTAGTGAGTTTGTGCCTTATTTTAAAGGGTTCATCTCTATGCCATTATATTATGGTACAATATTCTCACCAGAGGTTCAAGACTGGTCCAGGTAAGGTACAAACCTCAATCTTTTCAAGGGTACAAACAGCAGGACCTTAGACGGTACCACCCTGCATTTATATAGAAGTACTGTTGACCACTTAAAGCACTTTACATTCACCTACACACACACACACACACACACACTTTTTCTACCACACACACTAACACACTCATGGACACATTAGGAGCAGTTTATAGGGTTCTGTGTCTTACCCAAGGGCACTTGACATGCAGACAGAAAGATCAAACCCCCAAACATCTGATTAGTGGACTACTCATTTTACTTTCTGAGCAAAAGCTGCCACAAATCAAAGAAGGCAAAAAACTCCCCAATAACTACTTTTATCTTGATGTAACTGCGTATAAATAGCAATCACAGTAAATTCTTTTCAGACGTTCTCTCTTGTTATATGAGTTTTTGAAAGCCACTGTATCGGATTATTGCTTTACAAGTTGAGAGGCCTTTGAGATAAAGATAAGATTGGCTGGAAAGAATAAAAAAACATATCACAATCTTTTAAATCTGCATTTTCAAAGGACTGTTTTATCTGAAGACTAATCTGTGCAGAATGAAACAAGCATCACAGACATCATCATCTCGAACTGGAAATTTCAATCTGTAGTTTTTCCAATAAGTGAGAAACAAAACTATGTGGAGGTGAAAACATAATCCAGTCACAATTTTCCACCACCCTAACCCTCTGACAATCATCTTTCAGTATTTTAACTTCTTACATTTCAGTACTTTATCAGTTGTTTAGGGGAGGGAAAGAGTGGAAACAGTTTGTCACTTGACCTTTCAGCGATGACATTGGGTTGTTTGTTCTCTGTGAGAAAGAGTGGGGGGAAAAACGGATCCAGATCACCAAAATATATTGAAAGGAAATACAGTGAGCATTTCTTCCAAAAAGGCAGTTCGCACCCCACCATGAATGAAGCCTAAGTTTTGCAGCATGTTAAAACTGACTGAGCCCAACAAGGCCTACCGTTGTCTGCTTCAGGACTCTTACTCTACTGCTCTTAAGTCACCACAAACACACTCCACACAAGTTTGATATTCTGGAGCTCAACAACAGATAAGCAACCTGGCAACAGAGAGACATTTATTTATGAGTGCAAATGGGAAGCTAGTTCAGGTTTAAAGAATACTTCCCCTTATTTGCTTTCTTTCCTGTTTGTATGTTATATACAGAATGGGGTTAGCATAGCTTGTCATGAAGACTGAAAGCCTATCTGTCCAAATTAAAAAAAAAAAAAAAAGCCTATATAATGTCATGTACATGAACATAAATAGAACAAATGGCATTTTTGTACTTCATGAACACTTGGCTACAGCAGTTTGCCACATTTTATTTTATCCAATATCTTTATAAGAAGTGTTGGAGTATCTCTCATAATGTAAAGGCCAAATGCATATTCAGTTTCACTTCCATTCAGCTTTGAAGTGCTGTTAAACAGTGCCGGAGGCAAGAAAAAACAGGTCATTCAAAATAAAACACTCTTCCTGAATATTATTACAGTACTGATATTGGCTGCCAGTTTATACAATGAATTGCTGTCTTTTCTTTTCTTTTCTTTTTTCTTTTTAGTAAGCACAGCACAAGTGCACAAATCTTTCAAGCAGCATTTTCTGCCATAGCTGTAAATATAATGATGAAGCAAAAATAAGGCCATGTTGTAAAAATACATCAGAAAAGAGAAAACATGAATCAAATACTGTAGGTAATCTTTTGGGTTCTGCATGACCTGCTTTTTGCTAACTTCAAGCCGAGTCTATTGAGTGACACCGTACTCAAGCCTCAGGTAGGGCTGATAGAGAACATTTTATATCTTCTATAGTATTTTATAGAAACTTGTTATGTTAGCTATGTCTAATATTGGCCATGTTACCAGCCACATGCGTGTGCAACAGAGCGTGATGTTCCTGCAGTGCTGCTCAATGTCTTCACAGAATACCAGACACACTGACCCCGCCTCATACATGAATTTATTTTGGAGTTGTCAGAGTTGTTATCGTAGAAGCAGGAGCATTTGCAGATTGGTAGAGACCAAACGTGTGCTATTTTTACAGTTGCATGTTATCAGGTTTGCATGCAAACCTCCTGTGGAGATGTTTCTACTAAAATGTCACATTTTTCCTGCCAAAGTGATATGACTTCAAAGATTTTTTTTCTGTCTTTGTGTCTGTAATCTGAGAGCCTGCCCTTCAAATTTGACGTTAGACATTACTCCTTATCTTGTCTTTTTGCGTCTGCACTCTGTGTGACAAGTTTGATTTATCAGTAGCTGCAGATCTGGACTTGGTGTAGTCTTTTAAGGTCCATATGGCTGGTAGACCTTTTTCTGTCAGGTTAGGTTTTATTTTATGGCTTAACAGGTGCCAAGTTGTTACACAGTCCAAACCACTAATCAAGGAAATCACTCTTCCCTAATCCACTTGTTGTGTCACTCAACATTTGCCCTCCTGGCATCTCTCCCGGCTGTGTTGCATCACAGGCTAACGAGTTTTTGACTGAAGCTAACGAGCTCAATTGAATCATTAGCGGCTAATATGGCTAGTTTAAATAGTGGATGAGCAGAATATTTTCACTAGGTGTTGTTTGCATTATTTATTTAAAGAAATTTAAAGAAATAAGAGTTTTGAGAAATTATTTTAAGTCATGATTTTGGCTTTGTAGCATTCAGCTTCCTTTTAGCTCTGTTAAATCATTTTAGCTTTGTCTGGTTCCTCAGCTGCTAAATGCTCTGCTGTATTTGTATGTATCCAGTTTTTCATGGAAACGCCTGAATGTTTGATTTAATCAAGCACTTTAAAATAGTGTTTATAACGTGTGTCTTCAGAGGGTGGTGGTTTATGATGGTTGTCTTTTTCTAACCATTAGTGTGGTGGTTCTTGCATTTCTTGGCACCAGTTGTATTTGGCAGCATTAAAGGTGTAGTGTGCTATGATGGAGTGAATAGAGGAGTGCAGATTAAAGAGAAATGCCCCCATTACCTCTTTGCACAGCAGGGAGTTCTTTCCTTGTCACTCAATTTGAGAACGCTTACCCTAAAACATGTGTCAGTGGATAGGAATGTTGACTCCATCATATAGCAGGTTATTTATTAAAATAAAATTCCTACACTCACAGTCTGCTAAAATTTGTTCCACTTATATATAGAATATTAAGATGAACCTTGTCTCTATTTAAATGCCAGTATAACTTTATACACATCAGCTATACAGCAATTTTGATTTTTGTTTACATACAATATGTGCTGGCGTGGTGCAACATTTCTTATTTTTTACCATTGTTGTAAGTGTCAGTATCAATCTCTAACAACCTTTTTCAGTACATTTTATAAATGGTGCTTTCCTCTTGCAATGAAAGGCTTAAAGTTTGTTTCCTTAAAGCAAAGCAGCCAAGACCCAGAAATCATTAGTCTAGATATTCCTTAATATACGGCCCAGTGGGAGCAAAAGTGTTTGCTTCAATTTTATGCCTAAAACTCCCCACGAGCCTGTTAATAATGATTCAGAAGCTTCAGGTGGGCCACAGAGAATGCACATAGACACACATGCACCTTTTTAAAAATCCCCATCCCACATCAGCACAGAACCACAAAGCTGCGTGGCGTCTCCATCATGGGAAATGCTTCGGCCAGCATCTTTTCTCCTGTTGCGGTGCGCTGCTGGTAATTAGGCTGCTGTTGTTGCTGCTGTCACCACTTATTTTCAACTCTATTGTAGAAGAGAGGGCCAAAACAATATTGCCTCAGTCATAAACCCCAGTGTAATTATGCTAGCTTTTATGTACCCCAGGGAGCCAAAAATTCCCTTACATGACAAGAGGTAAATTGGCAGCAGTAAATCAAATGCAGCCTCAGAGTATCACCTCGCTAGAAGTAAAGCTGGAAGGGACATTTGCTGTTAGTGGTGATATGAAATTGGCAGTCTTGTGGTAGTGTGCCAGTTTTCAGGCTTTTGTTCACTGACCCATATCTCTAAAAGGTTCACATTCAGCTCCAAACAAAATAAATTGTGCAGTAAGAGAACACAAACATTATTTATGGCTTCTATAAAATGAGATTTGAACAAAGAAAGGTCGGTTAGTCTTTTTCAGACATAGGATATGTAACAGCACTGGCTTTGTCAGTCTTAAAGTGACAGCATTCAGGCATGTTTTTCATGATGTCATTCACACGATCCCACAACACTGATGGAACTACAGTCTTCTAGTCCCAGGAGGTATTGTGCAGGAGATCTGACAGTACATCAAGTGAATAATGCATTAGGTTGTTTTTTTTTTTTTTTTTTTAACTTGTCAACTA
>VUQS01030647.1:10649-23627 GCA_015108495.1 Heterochromis multidens | reverse complement strand
TTTTTAAGTCCGCCACTAATGGCCCGTGTATTAAAATAGACAGCTATAAGCTTTGGTCACGTTTTAACATGGGTGTTTTCTCAATAAACTTTAACATAAAGTACCTGAAAGTTGTCAGTGCAAATACACTCACCCGTCAGTCTTTGCCGGATTGTTACTGGACAACAACGTTGTATGGCTCCTCTTCGGCGTTCCTCCGGAACTTGTTTCTAAATGGAGCTCTTCCACTGTAGACTTCTTTCGTTTAAGTTTGGACTTCAAATAGTTTTCATCCATTTCACGTCTACGTTTTGTATCACAACGGCTCCAAGTCCCCCACCAGCAACATTAACTTCCTTATTCCTCAACCTGACGTCACTCGATTATATCCAATCGGGTAAGTCTACCACGAGACCTCTCTAACCAATCAAATTATACAAAGATAACACAAAAAGCAGTCACGTGAAAACGCCACACAGACTGACTGATAGAGAAATAATATCAGGACTCATTCAGAGATGATTTCTTGTTAGTGGGTTCCTCATATGTATGAATATTAATAAGAAAAATGCTGGATTTAGTTTAGGTCTACTGTAGATACTGAGAGGAAAAATTATGAGTTTAAAAGTTCACTGATACTGTAGCAATTACTGATTCGACTTCATTGGCATCAGATGGTAATATGAGATTCTGCACTCAAAATTAAGCAGTGTTACCTATTTAGGGTTAGGCTGAGGTGGTACCTGCAGAACATAGGCATGTGTTTTAAGTGGACTGGACCAACATACTGATTTTACAAATATGGAGGGAATGCAAAAAAAAAAAAAACAAAAGTTGCAAAACTTAATTACAGAGGTAGTACTAGATATGTTCTTTACAAGTAGTCCAACATGCACAAACATATAGGTCACTTGTCCCTCTCAATATGACCCAGAGAAGAGTAATATACGTGTGAGTTATTTGGTTTCTATGACTTCTCCAGCACCATCACATACTTCATGGAAAGCTCACATGCATAATTCTATCTCCGGAGACAGAGATACTTGCAGAAAGATGGGAGCAAGGCACAAATTATGGGAAAGAGAAGACACAAAGTTAATGACATGAGAGACAAAAGATGAGGGGGATGACTTGTCCATCACCAGAGTTTAGCTCACTGAGGCAGTTAAACAACTCCTTGGTGGCAGGGCCCCTGGGGTGGATGAGATTCACTCATGTCCTGGTTGACATGCCTCTGCAAAGTCGCATGGAGATGTGGGGCAGTGCCTCTAGATCGGTTGAAGTGGTGGTTCCCATCTTTAAGAAGGGGGACCTGATGGTGTGCTCAAATTACAGGGGGATCACACAACTCAGCTTCCCTGATAAGGTCTATGCCAGGGTATTGCAGAGAAGAGTCCGTCCATCTTTTGAACCCCACATTCAGGAGGAACAATGCAGTTGTTGTCCTGGTCATGGAACACTCGACCAGCTCTTTATCTTCTCAAGGATATTAGAATGTGCATCAGAGTTTGCCCAACCAGTCTACATGTGTTTTGTGGCGAATGGGATGTCTGGCCCATTGTTGTGAGCCATTTGGTCCCATTGCCGGCAATAAGTTGGGCTTGTTCCCTGTGGGTGACTCTGTTCATAATTTTTATAGACAGAATTTGTAGGTGAAGCCAAATGGCAGAAGGCTTCCACTTTGGTGGCCTCAGGGTCTCTGGAAAAAAGTGGTCTGTTGTGATTATAAGATACAATGAGGTCTTTAAGATATAATAGATCTTAGTATTTAAGGTCTTTGTCAATAAACCAGCATGAGCAGATTTACACAGGTCAGCTGGCAAAGTTGCCTCTAATGCAGCTAGCAGAATGTCAGTTCTGAGCTGTTCATTTGTGCAATTGTGTAATTTTGAGTCAAACTTAAAAACAAACACTTAAAAAAATAAGTGATTTGCATAAAAATCAGGAATCTTATTCACAAACATTCTGAGAATCAATATGACAGCTTTCACCATTCAGTTTGTTTTTATCGGATGCATTGCATGACATACGAGTGGTTACTGGATCCTTTACATCCTTTACATCAGATTATGTGAACCTCACCTATTCTATTTCTTCACTTCATGGGTGTACGGTCAGGACAGGCAAGGCCAGCAGTGCTTGACCAGTTAAATTTAAAAACAGACATCAGTTAGAAGGAAGCTCACAACAGCATTCTGCCCTTAGATGATTTCATACCTTACCTGTTTACATCCATCCTGTTTTTGCAATTTTTTCGTGGGCATGTTCAGTTGACAAAGGCTGGACCTGTATGTGTGTGTAAGTGTGGCTTATAGTGTAACGCATTATGAGTTGTCAGTAAGACTAGAAAAGTGGTCAACAAGTGCTCAAAATTTAGTTCCAATAGTCATAGGAGGGAAGTGTCAAACTCTACGTTACAGTTTGTTTTTTGTGATACTGGAAAATCAACTTAAGAATATAAACAGACTTGCAGAGCTTAGCAAAGAAAATACTTTTTTCACTGTTCTGTCCACAAAATGGTTGCAAATTGTATTTTATCATGTAATGCAATAACTGGCAAACTTTCTCATTTGATTATGACTTAAAGCATCAAACAACAGGAAAAGCAGCTTTTGAATGCATGGCCTAATCACCAACTGCCACATTTAATACACTAACAATATTATGTCAGTTTTGCATTCAGTGTAAGATTACATCATTAAAGAATGTTACTGTAATCATGATACTTTGTTCCTTTTGCTAGGACACAAAAAGTGGAAAGTTGAAGTGGTGGGACTTTCTGAGCCTTTTAAGCTTTTGGCCAGAAGACAGGGACCAACGGAGAGTGGCTACAATTATGCAATGGAAAAAGACCAGGCAAAGCTGGACTGAATGGAAGGAAAAGCAAAGAAAGGAAAGAAGACAGCATTATTCAAAATAATGGAAAACAGAACTATGTGAAAACTTGCTACTTTTAAATAAGGTGAGCTTTTTTTTTTTAACCAGTTCCCCATAAGATGAGTATTGCAGAAGGACTTCTACTGAATTGCTTACATTGGCCAATCAGTTTTTTTCTACCTCGACCACAGAGAGGGAACACACAAAAGCAGAGCACTGGGCCAGGGCTGCGGTATATAGTGCTACTCTGCGAAAAAGTAACCCGGCGCCTGGAAAAAAACATTATGTCACTCCTCACACGATGCTGTGTTGTGTTCTGCTTCCATAGTGACAATGACGAAGCTTTAGCAGCCGCCCTTACTTTTCGAGTTAAAGGACTTCACCAACAGTTTGGAAGGGTACACCACCAGCAGGTTCCCTATGGAGTGATGAAAACATCAACACAAAACCATTCAGGGGTTCTGATAGATTGTAGCCAATTAAAATATTGGCCTCTAAAGGAGACATATTATGCTCATTTGCAGCTCGCTCTCTTCTTTCTTTTTTTTTCCTGGGACTTCACAAGAACAGCTTTGGATTCACATTTAACAAAAAATGCAATTTGCCAACTTCTGGAAGCCTGCTAAAGGGCAGCTCCAGTGGAAATGGCAGCTTCTCCAACCATGTTGGAGTCCAGTGTGGAAATTCAGAGTATACACCATGAACATCACTACCCAAAAAGACACTATTAGTATGTACAGGTTTGGTCAATAATATGCTCCTTTCATGCTTTTTGTATGTTCCCTCAGTGAATGTGTGGATAGGTTGCTTAACTGCAGCTTTGGAGTATTGGGTATCAGGCCCCTTGTTTACGCAGTCCTATCCCTATTCAAGGGTAGCGAGGGCTTGTTTCACATTGCCAGCAATGAGTTAGATTTGTTGCCACTGAGCTACCCTTTGTCACAGATTTGTTATATGGATAGAACTTCTAGACTTAGCTAAGGGGTGGAGAGCATCCAGTTCTGGGGACTTAGATCACATCTCTGCTTTTAGTAGGTTATGTGGTCCTGTTGGGTTCACTGAGCAGTGAACCCCAGGTCACATTGAGCAGTGAACCCCAGGTCACATTGGGATGGTTTGCAGCTGAATGCAAAGTCGCACTTCTAAATTTGAGGCTAGGGTTCACAGCTAGAAAAAGAGTAGAATCTTTCCTTAGGGTTGGGGAGGATTTGCTGCCTCAAGTGGATGTGTTTTGAGTATCTTGTGGTCTTGAGGAAAAAGTGGGATGGGAGATATATAGATGTTGTGACTGCAACATCTGCAGTCACATGATGCAGTGTCATATAGTTAAATAAACAAAAAACACAAACCTTTATTTAGTCAAGTAGAAAGTCCAATGGCAGCCAGTAACATAATCCAACAAACTCAAACCAGAAGAAACAGGCAAGAAGAACAACAGAGTGCAAACTGAGACAAACTGAGGCCTTAAATACACACATGAGGCAATCAAGGGAAGTGGACACAGGAGGGTAACGAGACACAGCTTAAACTAATTAAACGAGACAAGGAAGTAAAACTGAATACAAGACACAAGAACACATGACTATCAAAATGATACAGGAAGTAACTAAACAGGGAATACGAACAGGTTGACGGAGCCTTAACTAAACACAGAGAACACAGAGAAGGCAGGATAAACTAAAAAAATGAATACAATACTAACACACTATAACTATAACCTACAAAAGGGATCTAGTTTAATAATAAACAGAACTTGAAAGATCAAAAAACACAAAACACTGGGTAACAGACCCAGGAGCATGACACGTAGATGCTGTACCGGTCTGCTATGGGGAAAAGAGAGATGAATATTTAGGCAAAGCTCTTGATTTACTGGTTGAACTTTAAATCAAGAAGCATGGGGTGGCTGTGGCTCAGGAGGTAGAGCAGGTCATTTACTAATCTGGAAGGTTGGTGGTTCAATCCCTGGCTGCTCCAGTCTGCATGCCAAACTACCCTTGGGCAAGATACTGAACCCCAAATTGCTCCTGATGTGTTCACTGGAGTGTGAATCTGTGTGAATGTTAGACAGAAAACACTTAGATGTAGAAAAAGTGCTTGTATGAATAAGTGAATGAGGCATGTTGTATAAAGTGCTTTGAGTGCTCAAGTAGAGTAGAAAAACACTATATAAGAACCAGTCCCCTTACCATTCCTACTGTCACCTATGGCTAAAATCTTTGGGTAGTACCTAAGAATAAGATTACAGAGACAAGTGGTTCAGACCCAATTCATTTGGGTGCAGTTCAGCGCAATTGAATTCAAGAACCCAAAGACTTCTAACAGTAAGCCCCTCTGAGCCTGGTCTGACCAGGCTCAGAGGGGCAGCCATCTGCCACAGCCAGGGGGAAAAGACCATGCAGTGCAGTTTACAATATTAGAGAGAAAACCCCAACAATCAGAATATCCCCTATGAGCAAGTAATTGGTGACAGTGGGAAGGAAGAATTCCCTTTTAAACAGGAAGAGACCTCCAGTAGAACCAGGCTCAGGAAGGGGCAGTCATTTGCCATGATCAGCTGGGGGGTGAGGGGAAAGAGAAGAGAAAAAAGGGAGCGCACAGAGAGACAAGGAGAAACAAAGGACAGAAGACAAATTTTAATGACATGCAGTAACAGTGGAGTCTTCAGCTGATTCATCAGGCTCAGTCACACTGAATGTACAGTGATGTGAAAAGGTATTTGCCCCCCTTCCTGATTTCTTAGGTTTTTTAGTATATTTGTCACATTTAAAAGATAACCCAAGTAAAAACAAATTGTAGTTTTTAAATTATGATTTCATTTCTTATGGGAAAAAGGCTATCCAAACCTACTTGGCCCTATGTGAAAAAGTAACTGACCTCCACACTCTGCACTCTCTGATCAGTTCAGCTACGGTTTCCCCCACACAACCAGCAACCCGCCCGGTTCTCCAGGCATCTGCTCTGCCACGGCTCAATATCCCTGTTCAGTCTGCAATAATTATTCATCTTTTATCTATCCATCTAACTACAGTCTGCTAGCTGCTATGTTAATGATAACAGATGGCTAATGGGGCTATTGGGCAATTGCTAATAGTTAAACGGTTAACGTTACTATGTGCACCAGCCAGGTTAACATTTATGATAACTGTTTGATACCTCAATGTTGTTGGAACGGGAGCTTTACTGACCTCTCAAAGTTTGGAGTTTTCTGGATTATTCCAAGGAAGTAACATTTCAAGCATTCATTATTTCTAAACGTTGATCTGCTATCTCAAAAATAACCTGCTGCAGAGCATGTTAGTGTGCAGCACAAGTGACCATGGCATCGTACCCTGATAATAAGTGAGCTACTGTTGTGACACTAGAGACCTATGGCTAAACTTGATCTTATCCCACTAACCCAAGTTCTTCTTTGTTGTACAAACATCTGGAGATGGAAGGAAATGAAGAAAAAAGATGAAGCCTTTGCCAAGACCATGTCAAAGGGAAAGCCTTTGCAGTAGCTCCTCCAAAGCATGGGGATATTCTGCTTTCAGTTAAGCGTTACCCCTCCACTAATGTGCTATTTATTATTTAATTATATCATTATATTATCACTTGTCTTTTTGGGTCCTGTTAATGGCAAAGGTGTTTTTTTCTTATAGTCTTTTATTTAGTTATTTATTTTACAGCTTTTATTCTTTATGCGATACATTTTTATATATGCTTTGATGTTATTTTGTAGTTATCATTTCATGTGCCTCTTATTACCGATGTCATTTTATCTCCAACTTTATTGAATGTGCTCTGTGAATAAACTAGCCATGTGTTTGGAAGACTGAAGGTGCTGTGATTCCCTGTCCACACTGTGAAATGAGAATGTAACTTTATATTCACTGCAGTGTTCGCTGTGATGAGTCATGGCCATCACATTAAGCAAGACCTTCATTTTCACTACAAACAGCAGAGATTGTGCATCATGCACTGCATGCACTCTACAGTTGTCCAAAAACACATATGAATTTTAAATCCTCAAAGAGAGAGAAGGGCAACAAATACCCTTCTCTCTCTTTGAGGTATGAGTAAATGATCATCACAGATGAGCTTACTGGGGGTTGGGGGTGGGGAGGGAACAGGAGGACAAGCACTGCTTGCTGGCAACAATATGAATCATTGAAAATGAGGCTTGGCATACACTCTGCACTGTCTAGCAGCTTTGGCCTTGACAGGATGAGAAGCCTAAAGGAAACACAAGCTTTGTATCTCACTTGAAACAATGGGAGAGGGAAGACAAAATGTACACTTAATTTACACACAGACAGTAAAAAAATAAAATAATATAATATGCCAGTGTAAAGCTGTAGGCATCCATCCTATAGCTGCCAGAGCTGTATGCTGGCAGAAAGAATGGTGCCATGCTCCTAAGAAATGGCCATATATCTGCCATTTGTAAGGGATAGAGCCCAGACCTGTGCCTCCAAGACTGGAATGATCAGGACCCACTACACAACACTGCTCTCTGCACTGTGACACCATTATAAAACACTGGCTGCATACTGTATAAACTTTATTTAAAAAACAGATTTTATTTGTTCAGTGTTTTTCAGTTCAGATTCGTACATTTGAATTGTACACATAAAGGAGTAGTTAAACATTTTTGGAAATATATATATATATATATATATATATATATATAAATACTTATTAACTTAGATCCCTTTCATTAAAGCTGTTTCTGGCTGTACATACACTCAGAGAGCACAGATTCTATTACTGGTCTTAAAATCATAAATCTCACTCTGATGACATGTCTTGCTGCACACAGTCAATGCACTGATAGTCAAAACTACAAACTGTGCTGACCCACTTACTCTTTGGGGTACGTGAAACTGAGCAGAACTCTGATAGTGTATGAATCAGGTTCTAGAAATATTGGGGACTACTGTAACTTAAATGTGTTCTTTTCTGATACTTTTCTGATTCTATTAGTATGATTAGTAACCAATTAACTGATTAATCAATTTCAGTGCTTCGGTGCTGCATGGTTTTTGGCTACTAAATAATAAAGCTGATGCATTAGAAATATCTAATCATTTTTATACATTCACAAATGTAATCTTAAGAGTTGTCCACCAGCCTTTCTGCTGGCCTGCAGTGGAGGATCCTTGACCCCCCGCCGCCATCATGTTGCAGTTACAACACTGTTTGGCTAGGGGACGCCACAGGAACAGCAAACTCGTCCAAACTCGTACTGGAGTTGAACTTCGTCTGGACATATGACCCCCTGAGGTTGAGCTTTTAGGTTTGGATCAGCCATTTATTTTTTCTTCTTTACTGCCCCCTCTTCATTCCTCATAGCAAAGTTCAGAGAGAACGAAGAAGTCAACTCTGCACGGCCTCTGTATATTTATGTAATTGGTATGTTATCTAATAGCTATAGATCTGATATATTATGCAATCTTATACTTAAACAAAACAAATAGAACAGACACGGTTTAAAATGTTTTATGAGAGTGTATGTACGTGTTCGATTGTCCAATAACAATTTGTAATATCTGGTCTGTGAAAAAAACAAACAGGAAAAAAAATCTCTAGTCATTTCATTAGCAGGATTGTTTCTCAAGGTCGCCAACACATGAAACTTGTTTATTCGGCGCCTCTTGCCAAACAAATTTAACACATTCAGGCAGAAGGGAAAATAAATAAACCGCAGTCAGTCGTGCAATGTGGATTTCCTCTTCCAAAGCTAAATTTGTCTTGTCTCGCAAAACACCACCCATCCTCTTTCGATTTTTTTCTCTTTCTTGACAGCAGCCGTGAACCAAATGATTCACATAAACGCCGTCTTTCTGTGACGTTCAGAGCCATTGGGAAAAGTCGTAAATGCCAGCACTCCGAGTTTGCGTGAAAACCCCTTTCACCTCAGAGTTAGTGGATTACTGCATCTCTGATGTCAACAAACTTGCATTCACATGTGGAAAACTACATGCTGAGTTGAAATGCAGTCAAAAAATGGGGATATATGGGTTACCACTGTGTAATTTGTGCGCTCCAGATGTTTTTATTGCATTTACCTACATTATATAAAAGTAGCAGTAGTGGTGTCTGCTTCATTTATAGTTAAACAACTTACTATTTTTTGCATTTTAAGAATTATCGTTATTTAATCAAGTAACTAATAAGTACTTAATTTGTTAAGCGTATAAAATCAGTCAAATAAAGATGTACAGTGATTATAAGGGAATAGATTACAAAATAAAAAAGTAAATGTAATAGTATTTAAAAATAGTCTATCGTATAAGAGCCAATCATGCATTCAATTTTATATTAGCACTTAAGTACCGTATATTAAAAAGTAAAAGTACTCATTAGACAGAATGGCTAATGCATCATATAATCACGTCTTTAGATGTGACACGGTAAAAAGAACAATATTTCCAATTACTGCCATAGATAAAGTAGCAAAACTTTTTAATTGTCTTTTTCTTTCATGACCTGAATGCATCATTGTCTTCCCTTTGCTCTGCTCCTTCTTTTTCTTCTTCTCTGTTCTCTCGCGGGGCAGTGCGTGTGCGCGCGTGCGCGCGCGTACGTGCGGGGGGTGACGACTTGTTCCTGGAAGAGCCCAGCCTGCCTGCAGAGTCACTCACATTCCTGGCCGAGATTCAATGACTGAGCCAGACACACAAACGCAAAGGGAGGGGGCGTGTGAGTGAGCGCGCGACAGAGAGACCTAGACAGAGCGCGAGGGAGAGAGAGCAGGAGAGAGAGACACACACTCAGACTGGGGGAGAGAGAGCTCTCGCGAGCAGGCTGGCTCTTCAGACTTCTCATCGCCATGCAGTCAGAGTGAACTGCGGGGGCAGACAGAGTGGATCGTTCGTTCTCGACAGCGGAAAGAACCTCAGATAAGGATTTTTTTTTATCGAGCTGTATCGACTCACAGCTCCCGCTTTTATTTCATTTTCGCCTACTTTGTTTTCGAATCTGACAAACGGAACTTTTCGCCTCAGTGGAGTTTGGAAAGCTGTCTTTTCAAATATGGACAGTCGGCGAACTGCTACAGGGAGCGACTGGTCGGTGTTCACTCAGACACAGGAATAAAACTGCAGACTCGCAGCTGGGACTTTTTACTGGATGTTTGATGAAGCGCTTCGCAAATCTGATCAGTTCTGGGACACTGTGGATTTACCAGGTTGGAGGACGGATAGATACTTTTGATTCCCGGTCGACGGTAAGAAGGATTTACTCACCTAAAGTTGCAGGAAAAGCATGGAGACTGTAAGTCGGCCGAGCTTCCAGCCTCATCCGGGACTGCAACAAACTCTCAAGCAGTTTCACCTCAGCTCTATGAGCTCTTTGGGCGGACCGGCGGCTTTCTCTGCCCGGTGGCAACATGAGCTACTCTTTAAGAAGGACGGAAAGGAGCCCGAGCCGGTTCTGCAGCATCTGCCGCCGCCCGTGATGCCGGGCCCACTCTTCATCCCGTCAGACCGCTCCACGGAGAGGTGCGAGACGGTTCTGGAAGGGGAGACCATCTCTTGCTTTGTGGTCGGCGGGGAGAAACGACTGTGCCTGCCGCAGATTCTCAACACGGTGCTGCGGGACTTCACCCTGCAGCAGATCAACTCGGTGTGCGACGAGCTGCACATCTACTGCTCCCGGTGCACGGCGGACCAGCTGGAGATCCTCAAAGTCATGGGGATCCTGCCCTTCTCGGCGCCGTCCTGCGGTCTCATCACTAAGACGGACGCAGAGCGGCTCTGCAACGCCCTGATCTATGGAGGCGCTTACCCGCCGCGCTGCAAGAAGGAGATGAACGGAGGCTCGCTGGAGCTGCAGTTCACCGACAGGAGCTTCAAAGTCTATCACGAGTGCTTCGGCAAGTGCAAAGGCTTGTTCGTGCCGGAGCTGTACACCAGCCCGAACGCAGCGTGCATCCAGTGCATGGACTGCAGACTCCTGTACCCGACCCACAAGTTCGTGGTGCACAGCCACAAGGCGCAGGAGAACAGGACTTGCCACTGGGGCTTCGACTCGGCCAACTGGAGGGCGTACATCCTCCTGGGCCAGGATTACACGGAGAAAGAGGAGAAGGCCCGTCTGGAGCTCTTCCTGGACGAGATTAAGGAGAAATTCGACTTCGCCAACAAGTACAAGAGGAAAGCGTCATCCAAGGTGAGTTGGTCTCCATGCTGTACTTTTGATTTGTATATTTTACTATTTCAACTGCAATTCCCTTCAAGCTGCAGGTAATCCACTGCAACTTGTTATACTTTCCTGCTCTCTCCCCAGAGTTTAATTCGACACCCTTCTCGTTAACATTTAACCGGGGGGGGGGGGGGGGGGTCACCAAACTTGAAATGTGTCCCAGCTAAAGGCATGCATACAAAGGGTTAATTCACACACATTTCCAGAGTTAATCTGGAGCTAAATTCCTATCATATGGATGATGAGCCTGGCAGTGTTTAGTCACTGCTACTGCTGTGTTCTTACTAATTGGACCTCATCCAGCAGCAACAACAACAATATGCCTCTGGTGGCAATAAAGCCATTATTTGGCCGTGAAACACCTCTTTAGGGTCGCTTTTTATTGGCCTGTACAGTAAATAGAATCTAATTTACCAACAAATGGCTCAATGGGAAACTGTAAACAACTGTTTACAAAGGGGGGTGGGTGGGGGTGTGAGATAATGTATTTCCCTTCTTCAGATTAAGTGGCATTACTCTGTTCAGTGGGATAGAAGCTGTCTCTGGCATGTGTGTTCCCAGTGGAGGAGATAGACCTGATCAGCAATGATTATTAGTATGACAAAATGAGCCACTATCTTATGTGTGGTCTTGTCATTTTACTTGTCTGGCTGTCATGTGTCTGTTCCTGTGGTTTCCTGTTTAATCAGTGCTGCTATCAGTGCTGATGTCATCCCCCCCTCCCTCTCTGGTTGTATCCACATTCTCCTGTCTTCTGGTTTGAACAATCTAAATAAGAGAGTCTACTCAAGTTTTTGGTTCAGCATGTTTCCTGTGGTTTCAGTGATCAGACACTTCCAGCGTAAAGCAAAAAAAGGTTTAGGCATCAAGTCTGGTTTTTCCATGCCTTTGCTTTTTCTGAGAGAACTTACTATAAAACTATATGAAGGGACTCTATCTTGGCTTTGGTGTTTGCAGACTGATAAAAAGAATCCCACCTCCAACCCCACCCCTATAGGGGGAAAAAAGACTAGTGTGGCCATTTGCATGAACTGTTACACATGAATGGAGCTGATGAAGCAAGGTTTAGAAGTATTGTGGTGGAAACATAACATGATCCCAACAAAGGGGAGCATTCAGCAAACATCAGAACCCCCATTACCTCTCCTCCACTGACCCCAGGCCAGCCACCCACCCACCTCTGACATAGCCCCTCCTCTTGCCTACTTCTCCTCTCCTCAGTGGACTTCTAGGCAGAGCAGAGTTGTTGTTGAGGCTCAGAAAGCAACAGCAAAAGTGTTTACAAGAGCTTTCCTCCACTCCTCCACTGAGGCTTCTTTCAGAAGAACCTGCCAAAGAAAGGGAGATCAGGGAGCCCCTTGAAGTCCTGAAGAGTGCCAGAGTCCTACCATGCATGTTGAATACACACTCTTGGCACACACTTTCATTCAGACTTGAGTGGACACACCTCAAGGACCTCCACTTTCAGGGGCCTCTTCTGTTTTTATAAGTGCTGACAGGGCACCCGAATGTTAAGCCCAAGGCTCATTTGAGCTTCTGTCCTGCTATTTAATTCAAACCCCGTGGCCCCCTCCCCCGAGCATCCAGTTTGAAGAAACACTAATGAGAGAATGTACACGGGTTGAGAGTTGAGGAATATTGCTACACTTATTAAAAACAGAGCTCCTTTTTATCAACACATTAGGGCACAACTGAGGAAATATTTTTGGAAGATGTCAGGCAATGTGGTAAGACTGTGTCACCACACTGCCTTCTACCTTTCACAAACATAACTGTCTGTCAACGGAGTAACAGGGCGGCTCAGTGAATATTAATAAGACTGATAGAAAAGTGTTAGTAGCAGTCTCGCATGCAGACAGACACAGGAAGTGATATTGCCACACTTCCCTCCTTGCAGACGCTCTTTTGAAAGCTTCCTTCTGAGATGAATCA
>VUQS01030643.1:0-10535 GCA_015108495.1 Heterochromis multidens | reverse complement strand
CCCCCCCCCCCCCCCAGCTTCGTTTCCGTTAACAAAAAGTTAGCTACCGAACTTCGTGTGGAGGTGTCTTTTCATTCTGAAAGTCATTTCGGCGTCTTCCGACACAGCCTCGAAAAACCGACGATCTCCTTTTATGCAAAAGTCGGCAGCTAAATTCCAAGCATGCAACTGCGCTGAATGTCATGGTTCCACTGGACGTCTTCGGCGTGCGTCAGTGCTATTGAATTATGGGAAATGTATTCATACCCTCCTTATCATGGTGTACCGCTTCTAACCTAATATTTTATTTAACTCTTTGCGCTTAGCTATGGATATTATTTAAGGGTGAACCTTTAAGCCATAATAAGTTTTATTTAAAAAAAAAAAAATCATATGGCACACGTGTAATGTTCGCGGTGATAACGAGCCACAAAGCCGTTATTATTGTGTGTGCGCGTGTGTGTAGTTCACTTTGCGCCCGTTAGAGGGACGTCTAAAACCATCTCCATGGCAAACACAAACAGTAGCTGCTGTACAAAGACAGCAAGCTCACAGCTTCAAGTTTAAAGTCTCTGACAACATGGAAAGAATAGGTCTCGATCAGTCAGCTTTAAAAGCGGTGGATGACTACTGGGAGTACAGAAGGTTTGTTCCGGCGGTACTATAGGCTTATCTGACTTTAGTGAGTGTCTCGTGACTGGTGATTGTGCAACAATCAGTCACCATCACGTGACATCTTAGACTAAGTTAACATAACCATGTTATTACAATTAGGTACAATTAGGCATTATAGGGAAACAAAGAACATTTATTTATTTATTGGTGGTTTGGCTTTTCAAGGATTGTGGGTGATGATGATGAAGAAAAGCTCTTCACTCCAGAGCAATATGAAGAGTACAAGAGGAAGATGCTGCCTCAGCGACTGAAAAACCGGTTGTATGTGAGCTATGGAGTGCCGGAGGGTATTGACTGTAAGCTGATTGGCCCAGAGACACAGTGCTTCTGTGCACATAGGTAGCACATTCCTCTATAATTGCAAACTCAGATATCCTTCCCCTTGCACATACTCAGTAATGTAATATTGTCCAGGTACAAGCAGCATAAGACAGACTGGGAAGTGGTTCCCTCTGAGCGACCCCTGGCCCTACCGTGCCGAGTCAAGGGATGCTGCTGCCCTGCCTACGAGTATGTTCCTCGGCTTGGGCCAAACCCCGTGCGCTGCAGGTGTAAACACTTACCTCAGGATCACAGAGAGGCCGCTGGCCACTTGTGCAAGATGTGTGAGTCTCACAGAGTTAGATTTTAAAACTGTAGTAGAAGTTTACTCGACTCAAAAACTCCAGCACCTACATGGACTCTTGTTCGAATTACCTGTACCTGTACCTGTTTCCTAATGACTTATTTTCCAGGCAGTTCCTGTTCTGGGTTCCAGAGTCCCTACACCTGTGGGTGTGGCCAGCCCAGCTCTGCCCACCAGACCCTGGTGAGTCACCTCAAACATTAAACATATTTTCTTGGTACTGAATCTAGATTTCCATTATTGGTACAATTTGTCCACAAACACAAAGCTGCATACTTTACATCATTTCAAATGAAACTTTATTGTGTTTGCGCTTTCTTCTTGGCAGGTTGAGACAAAACTAGAGAGGGAGGCGCGGGGTCAGCCTGTGGGCAGGGATGTCCCTTATGCTGCCATGGGTGGGCTGACAGGGTTCAGCTCCTTGCATGATGGTTACCTAGCTTTGGAAGTCAGTGACTCAGGTAACAAATTCTGGAGCCTGCATATACCTTTTTTTTTTCTTTCTGCAAAGGGAAGCAAAACTAGAAATCCATTTAAAACTTGTGTACTTTCACACATGTATGCTTTGGAAGAGGAAGTCTGCTCTCTGACACACACTTGTAGTCATGTAAAGCAACATCAGCTCCCTATAAGCACAAATATTCAAGACATTTTTCATCTCTGACTCTTTGAATTACAGAGTGAGTGATTTAGTGATCCAGCCTTTGCTAGGATGTTTGTGGATGCATTCAACTGTATGTAAAGATAGTTCCATTAAGGCACATGGGAGGGCAGCAAAGAGCAGCACAGTGTCAGTGTTGAAATGAAGAAATCTGCAGAGCTGGGATTTGTTCAGATGAAAAGTGTACAGTAAAGATCATGTGTGCTTTTCCACCTCAATTTGTCCCAGACTACATTTGGTGTACAGCTGTGTGTACACAAAAATATATCTTTCTTTTAATTTCAATGCAGTGTGTGAAAAGTTTTGAGATTTTCTCAAACTTTATGCTGTGGACTGATTACTCCATAATTTTGCATATATTTTGCAATGAAGCATCCTCTCACACATGATTTCCATAATCTCTGCTGTATTTTTTTTAGATCAAGACAGAAGTGAAAGATGTCAGCAGAGCTGCTCAGCATTAAGGACCACCCAAACATCAGCTAAAGCATCGAGCTTTGTTCTCTGTAAGAGAGGGACCAACAAACAATAAAATGCAACATCTGTCTGTGTGTATCTATAGGATAATGAAGATCAAATAATTAATACAGACAGTCAGGTCCATACGTATTTGGACAATGATGACATTTTTGTAATTTTTTGGATTTTAAATAAAAGAATGAAGATGTTGTTGAAGTGCGGACTTTCAGCTTTAATTCAAGGGGTTTAACAAAAGCACTGCATAAACAGTAAAGTTTAAGAATTGCAGCCATTTTATACGTAGTCCCCCATTTTCAGAGGCGTAATTGGACAAACCAACATAATTTTAAATAGTTTGTTTTTAATATTTGGATGAAAATCCTTTGCAGTCGATGAGTGCCTGAAGTCTAGAACCCATGGACATCAACAAATTCTGTTTTTCCTGCCTGAGATGCTCTGCCTGCAGTTTACTGCAGCCACCTGCTTGTTTTTGGGTCTCTTTGCTTTAAGTTTGGTCTTCAGTAACTATAAAGCATGCTCTATTGGGTTGAGATCAGGTGACTGACTTGACCATTGAAGAATATCCTTGAGAAACTCTTGGGTTTCTTTTGCAGTATGCTTTAGGTCATTATTCATTTGCACTGTGAAGTTCTGTTCCAGTTTTGCAGCATTTGGCTGAATCTGTGCAGAGAATATAGCCCTGCAGAAAGCTACTTTAAGTTGCTGCCTTATTCACAACGGGTCGCTGTAGCTCCACATGTTTGATTCGGCAGATTTTTTAATGTCAGATGCCCTTCCTGATGTAACCCCAAAGGGATTTGCGTTTCCTCTTGGGTTCAAACCAGGGATTTTCTGCTTGTTAGGCGAATGTGTAAACCACTTACTGCTGTGCCTATGTTGATGAATCAGACTCATTCTAAATCCACGGGCTCGTGCTCTCTACCTGCAATCTGCATACCGCCACACCCCCATTTCTCTATATATACTATGGCTCTAATTCCCAATCAGTTGATGCAATACTTTTGTTAAACCCCTTCAATTAAAGCTGAAAGTCTACATTTTAATCGCATCTTGATTGTTTGATTTGAAATCCATCATGGTAGTGTACAGAAGCAAAACTACAAAAAAATAAAAATGAATTGTCCAAATACTTATGGAGCTAACTGTATCTGTAAGCCTTTTCCAAAGTTGAAGAACAGGCAGCTTGGTTCAAAGTGAAATTATTTCAGCTTTCACTGAAGAGTATGTCTTTGTCAGTGTCGTGACAAAGTGATATAATCAGCTGTCAGCAAAAGCTGTGACTAAATCCCACCATACAACTGAACAATTACTGACAATACAGTATATTGGTTCAGTCAAAGAGCTGAGTGGGGGAGCCACTGGCAGTATTATTATGATGATCCAGATTTTGACACACTGTTTTTGTGAACTTTTAAGAATAAGAAACAATGCTCTATCAAGTAGATGTTATATGTTTTATAATGCTGTTTGTGCTGCCATGATGCATAAACCAAAGTCCTCTTTATATGATGTCTCTGCTGAAACTCACAAGTGTATCTAAGATAGTAAAAATTAGGATATAATGTTATATAAAGCAGTGCTCGTTCAGGGAGTGTGTGACCCCGGGTTTTGTAGCTACCATTTACAAATGTCACCTAAACGCATCATGTGCAAGTGTTCATGAAGTTACTGTCCTGAAAAGAGGACACTTAAAGGATATAGTAGATGAATGTGTGTTTGTGTGTGTGTGTGTGTGTGTGTGTGTACCTTTTCAAAACATGGCTGTGCAGAACAAGCAGATTGTAAGTTGCAGATTTTTTTTTCCACAGTTAATCAAATTTTAATTTCAGTTACAGTTTGGGCTTCTAATGATTATTAAAACAAGATAATCAGGATAAGACGATCATTGGGTCACATTCTGTTTCGCAGTAATTCTCAAATTTTTCCTCTCATTTGTAGATCCCATTCCTTTAATTTTTCCACAGACTCACTCCCCACCAGGATGTGGAAGGTTTATTTCAGTTCAAATTTGTTTATTTAGTCATTTCCAGTTGAATTATAATTAAAGTTAATTAAACTCAAATTAATTCAGAGGTCAAGCTTCCTTTTTTAAGTATATAAAACTACAATTTTCCCAAAGTCTGTGTGTAATTGACTTTTGTGTATGACTTCATCAGTCTCTTACATAATTCTTTACAGTGTTGCTTCAGTTCATTGAGGTTTGTGGACATTTGTTTATGCAAAGCTCTCTTAAGGTCCTGCCACAGCATTTCAGTCAGGTTGAGGTCTGAACTTTTGACTGGGCCATTGCAGCACCTTGATTCTTTTCTTTTTCAGCCATCCTGTTGTAGATTGCTACTGTCCTTGGGATCATTGTCCTGTTGCTTTAGCTGTCAGACAGATGGTCTCACATTTGACTCTAGGATACTTTAGTATATAGAAGAGTTCTTGGTCGACTCAATGACTGCAAGGTGCCCAGATCCTGTGGCTGCAAAAAGAGTCCAATCATCAGCCCTATAAGTAGGTATGAGGTGTTTGTGCTGATATGCTGTGTTTGGTTTTCTCCAAACATGGCTCTGTGCATTATGTCCAGACATCTCCACTTTGGTCTCGTCTATCCAAAGGACATTGTTCCAGAAGTCCTGTGGTTTATGTAGTGTGTAAATTTCATCCTACTCCTTTTCGAGCATCTGAATTGTGTGGTATATAGAGATATTTCTGACAACTCGATATCTTTACTTTGTTTGGTTGTTTTTTTTGTTTGTGTTTACAAAGTTTTTTTTCTTGTTATTTTAAAAGAAGTTTGTTCAGATGCAACTTTGCAAACCTCAGCTGTGCTGCCATGTTCTTTTTAGAGAAAAGAGGCTTTCTCCTGGCAACCCATCCACACAAATCATATTTGTTCAGTCTTTTTCTAATTATACTGTCATTAACTTTTACATTTAACATGCTGACTGAGGCCTGTAGAGTCTGCAATGTAGCTCTTGGATTTTTTACAGTTTCTCTGAGCCTTGCACAGTCTGACCTTGAGGTAAATTTGCTGGGACCTCCACTTCTGGGAAGATTGGCAGCTGTCTTGAATGTTTTCCACTTCCTCCAAATATATTTTCTGTGTAACTAGAAGTATGTCTCATAGTGATCCATAATGTTTAATTCCTAAAATCCTTATGGCAGTTAATGGTCACACTAACCTTTACTTATTGTTGTTGATATTAATTGCAGCTTTCTATTACAGCATATTTCTCTTTTTATACATGCTCCAGAACTGGTCAGTTTACGCATGTGAGACATTTATGACTGACGTTTTCGTATTGAGAAGAAGCCGCCCACTCAACACGTCACTAAAATAACAGCAGAACCACAGCGCTACATGCTCACTGATGAGCGCAGTTTTTAATTTGCAGATAGATGTACTGTCTCCGATTGATTAATCCCATTCCTCACGGTAGATCAGCAGTGATGAGAGTTGATTTAATCCATCCAGTGAATGAAGATAGAAGCGGGTCATGTATTCTTCACTGGCAGCCCACTTTCAAACATCTTCAACTGAGAAACACAATTAATGAGGCTCCAAATGAGGATTTACTCCCACTCAGATGTTCCCATTCTGATGATGGCAAGTCAAACTGGATCAGCATCCACATTGGTGCTGGCCAGTGAATTTCAAGTCACCTGTGTTGTAATGTTGGCATTACCTGAGGGAACTTGGCGTGTGTGTGTGTGTGTGTGTTAGTGAGCTGAGCAGGTGGTCTTGGGGGAAAGGAAGTTGGTCTATGCTTGAAGGACAACATGGATGCACCTGGGTCTCAGCAGGCGAGTGTTTAAAAGGAACCAAGAGGAAGGCAACCACATCCGAAAGCTGACACTTCAGATTCAGTGTGTATCTACAATGTCCATGGTATCCGGCTGCCACAGGATAAAGCATGCATGCAACCAATCGCAGCTGCAGACACACTTCAAAATATTAATCGTGTTTCTCCTTTGCTATTTGGAAGAGAATCAAGCATTCTTAGAAAAACTTAACCTATTTCCACTGTTTGCTTATCGCAGAGTGGGATGGGGTGAGAGAGAGAAAGAGTTGAAAAACCTATTAATTTAAGAGGTAAAGGCCTGACGAATTAGTCTGGCACAATTACAATTTAGTGTAATTGCCTTTCCATAGCAACCCCGTTAAGGAGGCCACAGGTAATTTAGTTCAGCAACCAGTTGAGGGGAATGACTACTACACTTCACTTATCCCCATGGAAACCACGCCCCGCTTGACTGACAGATTCAACTCAACAAATCAAGAAACAAGAACGGAAGATTAAATTGGCAATTACTGCGCAAGAAGACACTTAATTACCCCAGTGACAGTTATCGTAAGCAAAGACTGAATTAAGTGGAGGCAAAGAACACTTCCTGTAATTTCCCCACAGACAGAGGGGTAACAAATATTCACACAGAGGCACAGAGGAACACAACAGACAGGTTCTGACAAATCACTTAAAACACTTACATGCTCAGTTAGATACTAGGAAAAATACACCTTTGAAGAGAATTTCCAAAATGCAGCGAAGAAGTCAGAGGACCTCTGTTGCAGCCACTTTACCGAGGGTATAAAATGGTACTGTGCAAAACATTTGGGCAAATTAATTAAAGTAATGTGGGGTGTTTTCAGATGATTGCAATGGATATTCTTTATTTATCAACTTGCTTCATAGAAAGTGCATCACCTGACCTGGTCTCCTCCCTAATGGTGCAGCACAGTAGATAAGAAACATTTAACGTCTTAAAGTTTTGTTGAGTGCTATACAGTATAAACAATAAATTGCATGGTTGCATGTGTATATCAAAGGTTGCTTTTTGTCTCTTCCCATGTTGAGTTTTAAAACCAGAGGTGACGAGCGAGGTATGGATCTGGCTGAGAAACTGGGGGATGTATTGGGCACACCTATATATTAGCATCTTGTGACCAGAGGAGTTGCCCCCCACTGGCCATTTCCATAGTTGCTTCACTTTATAGACCCAGAGGCTACTTCTATCTTTAATACACAGTCTGTGGTTTGGTAACTATATTGTTTGCATTAATTTTTACCCCTCAGCCAATAAGGCTGTTGGGGTATTGCCATTACCCTGCTGGAAGGGAGGGCGGGCGGCATGGACACCCAAGTTTATGAATGCGATTACTCAAGAAGGAAGTCACCTAGGACTTTTAAATTGATACCATAGGTGCATCTACTAAAAATCTTGGATGAGTTCGAATGTCAGTGAATGCAATAACGCAAGAATGAGGCAACATAGGATTTTCAAATTCATACCGTAGGTACACCTACTAGGAGGTTGAGGGGTAGCACTGGTGCCCACCAGTATTTTTAATGGTTATAGTAGACCATTTATCAGTTACAAAGCTGCATAGTTTACCCAGGTACTGGTAGAAATTAAAGTAGAGCTAAGAGAAGAGTGAAGAGCTCTATCTGTTTTCTTAATCACTTGTCCAATTCAGGGTCAGGAAGGGGGGTGGGGGGTGGGGTGGAGACTATCCCAGCTGACATAGGGCCAGAGGTACAGCCTCTGGCCCTATGTCAGGGGTATATATAGAGACAGACAACCATTAGTGCTCACACTCACACCTACAGCCTATTTAGAATCACCAGTTAATCTATCATGCATGTCTTTGGACTGTGGGAGGAAGCCAGAGAGAACCCATGCACTGATGTCACAGGGAGAACATGCAATCTGTCATGGTCCTGGGTCTTTGACCCAGTATTTTGAGAATGTTTGGACTTGTTATTCACTCTTTTGGAATTAAGAGATTTTCATACTCAAGCTCTGTATTAGTTTCTGTATTAGTCTTGAGTTTAGCCTTGTAGTTTTGTTATCTATATTTATAGTTCTTGGTTCTTGGTTGTTTATGTTAGTTCCCCTTTTGTGTTCAGTCTGTCTCACTCATCTCCATGTCGGTTTATCCCCGGTCCCAGTGTCATGTTCACGTGTCTTAGTCTGAGTCTCAGTGTGTGTGCGTGTGTGCTACTTCCTGTTTTGTTGTGATAGTCTTTTGTCCTGTGTGCATTATGTTCAGTTTTGCTTCTTGAGTCTGTTCAACTGTGTTCCCCAGGTGTTTCCTCTCTGCCCTGATTCCCTCCTGTGTTTATATTGTCTGCGTCTCTCTGTGTTCTTTGTTGTGTCCTTGTCATATGCTGTATACTTGTCTGTGTGTTTCTCCCCAGTCTTAGCCTCGCAGCCAGTTAGTCTGTTCCTGCCATGTTTGGTTATTTTGTTAATTCAATTTGTTGCCAGCAATAAAGCTGTGTTTGAATTTAACTTCTGTCTGCTGAGTCCTGCATTTGGGTCCTAACCTGTCTGCCACACAGCCAACATATGACACAATCTCCACACAGAAAGGCCACCGGCCAGCCAGTCACCCAGGACCTCCTTGCTGTGATGCTAACCACCACACCACTGTGCTGCTCAAGAGTGAAGAGAAAAACTCTAAATGACAACATGATAATAATTTCAATTTCAATGTATTTATTTATTTAAAAGTGACAATGCATTTTAACATAGTTCCAATAAACTAATGTGCTGCACATATAGTTTATAACTATTGCTAATTTCCAACCCTTGTCCCTTGTTGGGCTTCTACATCCACAATGCACAAGCAAGATTTACAACATTCAAATACTTATCAATTATAATTATGTAATTTAAATTATATATTATTTATAAGTAAATGATGTAAGTAATGGTTCTCCTTATCTAATAAATGTGTGAAAATTTTATTTCATTTTCTAGGTATTTACAGGTGCCAATATACACATTTGTAAGACTCATAAATATGGAATGGACATAATGTTCCATAATGTGAGGGTTTCTTTTTAGAGTCTAATTTAATGTACACCTACTAAGTACTAGAGGTCACAAACAGAGTTTCACTCTGTCAGACCGTTCTTTTTCCAAGAATCCTCTCCTGATTGTCGAAAGAATCTGAAGAGCAGTTCTGAAGAGCAGAAGACAGTTCTTACTTGAACAAAATACAGTCCTTTCTAAGAGGAATGAAAAAAAATGTCAGAATTTCATGAATCTAAGGCATAAGCGCATAGATGTGTGTTGCCTCTCTTTTGTGGTAGAAACAGTGGGAAATTGACTTCATAGATGCTGTGTTTCGATCTCCTCCTGTGTCGACAGACTGGGGGGGTAGAGAGGTGAGAGAAATGGATTTTGCTTTTTTGTAAGACACTGTGATAACAGACACAAAGGGATTGTATAGCTAATGATTGTTTGACTAACGTGTTTAAACACAAGCAGCTACACACACCCACACACACATTCATAAATATACAAACATTAATGGGGTGCATATGAGTTTAAATAAATATACAACATAGCCTGTGACAGAGAGGAATTAGTGTTACTAGTGTGTGGGTCGGTGTTATTAATTCCACTTAGCAATGAGGCACTTTAGCTATAAAAGCTGTAAGTCAGTGATAAAGGATGGTAGGGTTTCCACAATAATGTGTTGTTATAATTTTTTGTTTTATAAACTTGTCATGAAGTGTTTCAATAACAATATAAAGTAACAGCAGCCCCAAAAGATAAAAGATCTAAAATCCTATCAGTCAAGGCAGGATAGGGCCTAAAGTTGGCTGTAATCTCACTCTTATCTGTTCCCTTGGATCATAAAGAGTTGGTTTTAAACCATCCATCCATTCTCTTCCGCTTATCCGTGGTGCAGCACGGTGGCTGGGGCAGCACGGTGGCTTGGTGGTTAGCACTGTTGCCTCACAGCACGAAGGTCCTGGATTCAACTCCATCATCTGGCCGGGGCCTTTCTGTGTGGAGTTTACATGTTCACCCCATGTTTGTGTGGGTTCTCTCCGGGTACTCCGGCTTCCTCCCACAGTCCAAAGACATGCAGTTAGAGGGGTTAGGTTAATTGGTGATTCTAAATTGCCCATAGGTGTGTATGTGAGTGTGCATGGTTGTCTGTCTCTCTGTGTTAGCCCTGTGACAGACTGGCGATCTGTCCAGGGTGTACCCTGCCTCTCGCCCTGTGGCAGCTGGGATAGGCTCCGACCCCCCCTGGTTTCAAACCTACTTATGATATTTCATTCCACAAAAACTGTACCCTCTTTTCTCTTAAAAGTCAGGTAAATT
>VUQS01030641.1:0-15243 GCA_015108495.1 Heterochromis multidens | reverse complement strand
CACTTTTGTTCATATAGCAGTATTTTAAAATAAAAGTACGGAATACACTACTTTTGAATTCATTATTGAACTTTGCGCATAACAATGCGATTAATCGCGATTAATCGCAGAAAAATCATGCGATTAATCGTGATTAAAATTTTTAATCGTTGCCCAGCAGTATATATATATATATACGTGTGTGTGTGTGTAATGTTCAGTTCTATGTGTTTGAATTGTACTGAATTCATTTGATTTGACAGGTATTGATTACTTGCAGATGTTGATACAACTACTAGGCTACTTAAATATATATGACACTAAACAGTTAGACATTATAATCTTCCAGACCTTTGCTTCAAGAAATTTTCTCAAAGTGGACCTCTTTAAATTTTAGTTGAATACCCCTGGTTTAGAGTTTTAGGGAAATACATATTTATTTAAGTTGGACTCTGTCATGCACAGAAATAAAGGTGGTGAAAAATAATAAATGATACATTCTATAAATCCTGTTTTTTTTTTTTTTTTTAAAGAGCCAAATCATTGTGAAAAATACAGAGCTAATTTACAGTAAGACCAAATAGTTTATTAAGTGAAAATGCAATTACTATTATCCTCAAAAGATCATATGACACAACAAAAATATCATTGGGAATATTGTGATTTTAGCATGAATAATATTGGACAGTGCTTTTATATATGTAGGCAGGCAAAACTAATGCTGTACATTGTGTTTTTCTCAGTTGTAATTTTGCTTTGATTTGTACATTATACTACAAACTAAGAAAATAATAAAAGGGAAGTGGATGCTTTGTTCTACACACATTTAGATGTTGTTTTTTGTCCACTAGGGAATGTAGAAGTTCCACTACTTTTTGTACCATTTTTAATAGACATGGAAATGAAACTCCTTTTACCAGAATCACAATATAATACTACTGATGGGTATATAATCCTAAGAGCGCCAAATGATTCAACTGAAAGGAGGGAGTGTTCAGCAGCAGTGTCTGGGAAGGATTATAAACGACTGGTGGTCCTGCTAAAGCATAGATCTGGATCAATATTGTAGATGTGATCTTGGCCATTATGGTTGAATGAGAGCCAGCTCGGCACAGAGGAATAGGTTTCTCCAATGGTCCTCATTAGTTGTTGTCACTTCCTCTGTATATATTCTAAAATGAGAAGCAGCCATTATGATTTTACTTATCTTTTCAATATCATTTATAAGATGCAGTCAAAAGAGTCAAGTTAAATATAATTTCTTCACTATAATGCCATCTTTTTATTCATGATTGGTGAAGTGTTTTATTTAATAAAATAATATGATAAAATTGACATTTGTTGTTCAGGAAAATTAACTTATGGAAGTTAAAAAAGTTTTGAAAAATAAGGCAGACAGCCAAGCAAAGTAAACCAAGTGATGCTAAAAACTAAAAATGATCTAAATTCAAATTAAGCAGTTGCTAACTAACTAACTAACTAGCTAGTTAACTAACAAAAAACAGACCAAAAGGAGAACGATAAGATAAGAAATACTTTATTAATCCCAAAAGTAAAAAAATTACTGTATTGCAGCTTTTAAAACATTACAATTTTCTGTATCTGTCCTTGTGGTAACAGAGCTCAAACAAATGTAAGACAAAACCTTCAGCTGAGCTGCATGTCCAGCTAGTGGTGCAAAGGATGATCACTATCCATAGCCATTAACCACAGCCATCATTTTGATGGTGTGTTGAGTCAAACTGGATTCAAGCAGCAACAATAATGATATGGATAAATTCCCTAATAGTAATAAAGACACCACAGAAAGGTTCCCACATGGTAAGATGTTCATAATAGCCTGTATCTAAAGAGAAACAGTGACAGAACATGAGTGAACAAATCTTCCTTATTTATTAACTTTATTTGGTGGGTTTCAGGAGGTAAGTTACTTCCTTTTTTATGGGCTTTTTGTTTCAAAGAAAAGTACTGCTGGAAAAAGTTGGATCAAAGTCTACAAGCATCTCTTCATGACACTGGATGTCTTCAGACCACCCATAATACAAATAAAATTAAATAAAATTAACAATAAATTTTATTTAGGTGCTTCTGCTTTCATTTAATTTTATTAGTACATAGCTTTACTTATCAGAAAGAATCAGAGAATACCTATTGAAAGTGACTGAATGATAAAATGTCTCAGTACCAGTGGCATCTACTGACTCCTTTTAACTCTTCATCACTCACATCTGTGTATGATGTAGCTGAAGATGAAGAGAAGGGTCTTTTTTTAATCCATTGTGTCTCTCAACAAGTTTTTGAGTCTAAAGGTGACAGCTCCAAGCTACAGTTATTGTGAGAATGTGAAAGACATCCACATTTCTGTACTACAGTTGTAAGTTTACTCAGATTGAGTCAACCTTACACCAGACACATATTTTTAATTGCACAGGCTGATTACAAAAGTTGGATATCACACAATGATAGAGATTAAACTTATGAGATGAGAACATTCTATTTAGGGCAAGTTGTTGCATCGTTCTAGTATTGTGTTTGCTGGTACATTGTTGTGTCTCACTGGTACACTTGATTGATAGCTGTAACAAAGTTATCTGTAACAAAATTGGCTTTACCTGTGCAAAACACATGAGCAAGGACACTCATGTGTGTAAGGCCACGTTTGAGTAATTTTTCTTACAATGTAAAATAAAAGTAATTTTGAAGACCTGAAAAGATAATGCCAAAAATCACAAGATTTTCTCATGAAGTTATCACCTGTTCAACTGTCTTAGATTTAAGATTTGATACTGTTTGTAGAGGGAACAAACTGGTGCCCATTTTAAGACAAGATATGCTAGTATGGCACATCTTGTGCTGCTTACAGTTCAGTGGTATGTCATAGTACTTTTTTCTATTATAATACTCTGAATAATGGATAGTCTTCTTATGCATTCATGTTGTTTGTGATTAGGACAGGAAAAACCATATAAACAAATCATTTTGAATATCACTTTAACAGAAAAGTGCTTTTATCTGCATATTTTGTGCAGATAAACAAGTCTAAAGTCAGTTTCTCAGATTTTGCACCACACTGTCTGTTCTCTATCGCTATTTCAGGAACAAAGACAAACCTCCTTGAAAGAAGTAGAATAGGGTGTGACATAAAACTAGAAAAAAAAGAGAGGGAGAGTGTGTGCTTATATACAACACGCCTTTGTGTCCCTACTTGTGCATGTTCCTGTTTGTGTCTTTTCTCGCCTTGAATTTTTTAACAAGGTTACGTGTTAGTCACAGTTCTGCTATCTCGCTTGCAAGCCCCTTGAAAAGGCATCCTCCGCTTTCACCCATCATGTTTAGGCATAATGTCACAATGTCTGCCCCATCTCCTTTATCATCCTTGCTGCTTGCCAGGATACATTCTTGATAACTACTGAAAAAGCATGATACACCCTGAAACTAGTTAATGATAACCTTTCACTCCACCACTTGATAAGCAATAATCTTGTGATGCAGTATTTTAGGAATAATTCTCAAGGATTGATAAGCAGTTTAAGATACACTTCCATTAACTTTCTGTTCACATGTTCAGTCCCTGCTGCAATCAGAAAATCTGCTCATATCCCTCAGCAGCAGGCGTCCTGTCAAAAGGTCCTTGAGCTTCCCAGTCTCAAACTAGAAAACAGGGAAGTTTGTGCAAATGCAGAAAGAAATGCCATCTTTCAAAAAAAAAAGAAAAGAAGCCATTTCATAGTCATCTCAGCCCAACAAAAATCCTTAATCACCTTTCCCTCCCTCCCCCCTCCCTCCCTCCATGAATGAATCACATTTAATAGGTTAATTTAATGAAGGATTAGCACTTTCACTCAGATTATAATGGCAGTCCATTACAAGGAAGGAGCAGGTGTGCAGTCAGTCCACTATACTGTAAAATGAAGGAGTTCATAGAATACCAGTGATTGGTTGTCCCTGAAAAATGACCCATCCTCCCTTTATGGCTGGGTGGGCAGACTTCTGTCACTCTGAAGGACTGAAAATCAGATGACACCTTCATCTCTTACTCACAAAAGGTGCTCACTATGATGCTACCAGCTGCACTGATTCTCTTATATGGATTATGTGGAAGGTCTGGCTTTGTTCCTGGAAGGATTTCAGACTTTGTAGTTGCACAGATCCATTGAACACAGGATGTAAATCCCACATTGAAACACATTACAGCACATACACAGAATCACACATGTATAGAAGTACTCCCGTTGGACATATGAAACATATGGCTTGTTATGTTTGGTTTCCATTTGAGAAAGAAAATGTAAATTTCTCTTTTTGTCTCCTACCACCACAAACACACACACACCACAACATCTGCCGATAAGCAATATATAAATTATGATATGAGGTAGTGGTGAGGAGATATGCAAATATTAATAATAATTATATAATTCTCCTATGATTCAAATGATCAGTTTATTATGGGTGCCAACAGACATAGCACTTCTGCATTATAGCTTTTTTCGGTACACTGTGGTCATAAAGAGATAGACATGATCAGCAACAATACTCAGGTAAGCTGTGTATTGTGTATTGTGCATCATTTAAATGATGCTCAATTGGTATTAAGGGGTCCAAAGTGCATCAAAGTGCTGCTGTAGCTCATCTGCATCAAGGTTTGATGTGTTGTGAGTTCAGAAATGTTCTTCTGCATACCTCGGTTGTAACCAGTGATCATTTGAGTTACTGTTGCCTTCTAAACAGCTTGAAGAATTCTAGTCATTCTACTCTGACTTCTGACATCAACATGAGAACTCCCGCTCACTGGGTATTTTCTCTTTTTCAGACCACTCCCTGTAAACCCTAGAGATGGCTGTGTGGGAAAATCCCAGTAGATCAGCAGTTTCTGAAATACTCAAACCAGCTTGTCTGACACCAACAACCATGCCACGTTCAAAGTCACTTAGATCATCTTTCGTTTCTATTCTGATGCTTAGTTTGAACTTCAGCAGGTCATCTTGACTGTGTCTAAAGTCCTAAATACGCTGCTGTTGTAGGCTAACCAGTGTACCTAACAGAGTGGCCTTGAGTGTGTTTTTTTTCATACAGATTATAATATTTAATCTATATAAAAATTACTCAAATCAACTTGAAATTTGATTTAAAAAAATACACTTTGCAATACCACACAACATTTCTTCACTTTCCATTAGCAGGACAATTATCAAGAGCACCTTGCTTGTTTTTGAATTTTAAATAATTCTCTTTAATTCGCCTTTATTTATCTATGTATTTAAAATTGGTCTCTAAAACACTGAGCTTTTAAATATAGTCAAGAATGTCTGGCCACATAAAGAAACCAATTTCTATATAGGGACACTACAAGCAGGAACAGACTGCAGTGCATTTTTAGTGCAGAGACAGATGAGAAGCCATCCACTCCATTGTGTCCTCCTCCATCAAAGAGAGGATACAATCCTATCAAGAGGTAGGGGGCAGGACAAGTTTGGGGGTGTAGCTTTATAACACAGAATCAGCAGTGCCTGTTTTTCAGCTACATGTCTCACTTCTCTCCTTTGGGGAGTAAAGAAGAGCAAAGGGCGACAGAGGCGAGACGGCTCTTAAATCTAACACAGGTTATTTGGGTTTTATTGGAGGTTTTACAAAGGCCTGTGTGAAAGGTTTTTCTACCACCTGTCCTGCCCTTAGTGCAGTGCTGTGTTATAGGTTTATACCATATGCTGCAGAATGCTGTGCACTGTGTCATCCATAAAGTTGCAGACTGGAGAGTGTGAAAAATGCGGAAACTGTGGTCTTTTTCAGCTGTGAGTAAAATTTCAGCAATTTTTGGAGACTGTGACAGAGTTATTTATTACTCCCTTCTGACAGAGAAGGAAAAAAAATGTGAGAGAACCATTCTTTCAAAAAAAGGAAATAATGTGCCAATGAAACCATATTTTCAACTAATATCCTTATATTACGAGGAAGACAGGTTGCCACATGGACTCAGCTTTCTCTCAACAAATCACCAAGAAAAAGATAATTAACTATAAATCTATATTTCCTTATCAACACTCACTTGGGATCACATAGATGATTTGTGTTGTTGATTTCTCCTAAAAAGAACATTATGAGCACACAATGCAAATTGAGTGGCACTCAACTAAAACTGAACTGAACCTCATCCGCCTCAATTTTTACACCATCTGATGACAAAGGAACAAAATTTCATCGTATTTACTTGCAAAGTTTTGTCACATGGTAGTTAGAAGAAGCCAAACTGCAAATTAGCTTTCACTTGGAGTCAGTGTTTCTATCACCTAACAAGTGACTCCAATATTTAAGTCTCATTTTAGCTTTGTTGTGGTCTTCTACCCACGAGAAAAATATCTGCCTCTTAAGCTTTTACATGCTGAATACTCTTTAAAAGCTAGTGACTAATTTTGATCTACTGATTATTGGGTACTGGGCACACAGTGAACAGTGGATTATTCTGAACTTTTTATTTGGAAAAAACAACTGTGTGCTGCTTAAAACAGATATCCACATGGAGATGCAGGGCTTTCAAAGGACAGCCTAGAGCTGGTGTAATTGCTATTTAGACACTATTTGTTGAAAGATATAAAAAGGGGGGAAAAAAAGATCATTCATACCAATCTCTGTTTAAGACAGCCATGAATCATGATTGCTTTAAACAAAATTATGACAGCAATCAATGTCACTTTGCTGATGGATAACTTGAGTGAAAGAGGAAACTCTCATCTCCAGAAAGCAATAACATTAAAACTAAAGTCATTTAGTTGTGATAAATGACAAGACAGTAGAACTCTCAGGAAGGCTTTCACGTGCCAGCTCTCCTGCCTCTCACACTGATTCCCCGCAGTGGTTGGGTTTATTTGCAGAGTAAAGCAGCCAGCTGGCTCTCGACACAGCTCTAAACCTGTGTCAGCTGCAGAGTCGACATAAATCTCTGTGGCCACTCCTTGAGGTAATAGGAACCTGAGACAAGTCCAACAGGTGAAACATTACCAGTGAGAGACTGATCCACAGGGAGTTGTTTTTAGCTGGCAGTAAACACTGACTCACAGGGGATGAAAGGAGAAAAGATAACAAAACCAGTGTTCATGACCTCAAGGAGGGAAAAAGAGGAGGGGTGGGTGTAAAGAAGGGAGACAAAGCGTGAGAGGGGAAGTGCAGGTTAAAAAGAGCGAGAGAAGAAGGAAAAAAGAAAGTGAAAAGTTTTTGTTTTAGAAGAGCGTTACAGAGGCAGAGCTTGGGAGAACAGAAGCCTGTTCTACAAAGCAAACTCAACATACTGGCAATATTTTGGTTTTCTTGCTTCATTAAACAAAAAAACTCAAATATAGATAAGTGGTGTCACAACAATGATTATCCAAGTTTTCCAAATCTATCTGTACTAACATAAAAAGGGGGCAATGCTGGTAATAACCAGGCACAAACATTTCAATTCAATTCAATTTTATTTATATAGCATCATATCACTACAAAAGCTGCCTCAAGGTGAATTATAGTACATAGACATTTACTATAATTTCAAACAAATATAAGAAACTTAGGGCCAGACAGGGCCAAACATGTCAAAATAGCATGTGAGCACAATCCCCAAATAGTGCTTATAGGTGTGGTTATTTCCGGTGATTTACAAAAGTTGTGATGTTCTCTAAACACAGGCGCAGTCAGTTAATTTCAATATAAGTACAAAAAATAAGACATGCTTTTTTTTCAGCGTTAATTATCAGCACAATTAGCAGTTAATCAGTTGCACCCTTGATTTAAATAATCTCCTCCCTATATTTTCGGACTTTGAGAAAAGAACTCCCAGAAATACATATGCAACAGGGTCAGTTGCAAAAATCTCTGAGTTCCCACCTCTTACACACAATCGTGTTACTGCGCCCTGTTTGTAAATACTAACAGTACTTTTTTTTATGCCAAAACCCAGTTTGCACTGATGCAACACGTTAGTAAATCTGGCCCTCACAATTATTTAACATGACAAAAACATTTTTCAAAGCCAGAAAGAAAAGCTGGCAAAAAATTAATAGGCTTATCATTTATGTCACTGCCCTATCATTAGTGGACAGGTAGTTTTGACTGTAAAGACAATTGCTTATTCCATTAAATTATGTAAATGTGTTGCTTAGATGCAACTAATGGTATGCGAGACAATATTTTTTCTGCTCACTTGCAACCTTGGTGGTGGTAAACAGTCTTGGGAACAAGTTAAAACAATAAAAATCAAATACATAAGATAATTCAAACAGTAAGTTTGCAAGTCATGGACAACAAGTATCCTGCAAGTCAACGTGCTCTCTGTTTTAGGATTATGTTGCTACATAAAGGCCTATATAACAATAAAATGGATTTCAGTTCCCCCTGCTGAGAATCTGTACCTATAATTAATGCTTGTGAAGAAAAGACCAAGGGCTTAGATGGTCAATGAAAACTAGAGACTCACATCCATGGCTTTTCTAGGAATAATGAGGTTAATAGGTGGTGGCTTTTATAGGCTTCTATATGGTTTGATCTGTTATCTCAAACATGCTCCGGAGGACATTATGTTTGCAGCATCAGTTACCATGGGTGCGTACACTAGTAAGAAAAGATCAACCTTTGTGACACTGAAAACCAATGTTTAAACCTGAAGACACAATTCTAAGACCCAAATTCTACTTTGTACTATAGGCCCCAGGTGTTTATTGCATTTCTTCTAGACAAGGAAGATGAAATATTAGAATAGATGGAAAGAAAATTAAGAAACAGAGTTAGTCACAGTGAGGCAGAAAAAGAAAAGAAAGAAACTTAATCTAAAAATGTAATATAACAAAAAGGTGTACTTAGAAGGGTAAACCCCCAGTTTACAATGACTTTTTTTACAAACAAGTTTTACAGTCTGACAGGAAACTCACCCTGCTTTGGTGATCCTGCACATTTGGCCCATAGGAAAATCTGATTTCAGTGACTCACAGCTGGCCAGTCCACACATTGTGTGTATTTTGTTGGCTGGTGGCATAAAGAATTCATGAATACATAATTGATCATGTGCATTACTAGTAATTTGTTACCATAGGTTGCCAGTTGATTATTCATCAGGTTGTGATACAGTCATGTGAAAAAGAAAGTTTTCAAAAGACTCTATGCAGTTGTGTCAAAAACTAAGTACACCCTTACTGCTTTCATAGGGATTAAGAGAGTAAGTAGCAGCCAAGTGATCATCAGATTATCAGCAAGTGAGGCCACCTCTATGAAAGCCACATTTTTGGCAGTTTGCTGGTCTGTTTAAAAAGCTATACTAATGCAGGTCACATTTGGTTGAGCCCTGTGACCTTCCAGCAGGAAGTACTCTAACTACCAAGCCATTAACATTTAGGTGTGGGAGTTTGTAGTGTAGCAGCTGCAGCCCACTGATTGTGTTGGGGGCCGAAACCATATTGTGCTGGCAAAAAGGATGAAAGGTCACTTCGGAGTGCCAAACATCCAGTGAATGGGGGAGTTTCTCATAGTAGAGGAGTGAGTGCTGAAGGACACCAGCTGAGCTTAGGTGAGCACCATCCCATCTCATTGTTGTAGAGGAAATGATGCGATACCTTCCATCCCAAGGTCATCCCATGCTACAGTGATTCCCACAAACAGTTTCCAGCATCTGAAATGCTCTGCCGTATGGAGAGTCAGGGAGCAGCATGATTTCAGAGCCAAGCAGCGGCCATCTCAGGATATAATTCCATCATTTTGTGGCTGAAGGAATCATCTGTGGTAATATGTTTGGATGCTGGAAAATCATCACAATCTTAGCAATATTTTCTACCTGACCTCAGCTCCTGCTTTTCTGTTTTTATATATATACACAGTATAGTTTGTTATTTTTCCACCGTAGAGGCTTAATTTGTTAAATTAAAGGTCTAAAAAATAAAGTATTATACTGTAGGCTTAAGTTTCTCTGAAAACTGATCAATATGGCCAAAGACAATAAATCAATTCTCTTTCTATTGCATGTGTATCCATTCTTTTGTCAGTCGTCTTCTTCCTGTTGAATGGAGAATACTTTGGTTTACAGGAAGTGTGGGCATGATTTAACATTTTAGGCACACTAGCAGCAGGTCCACTGCTTTGATTTAAACTGACTTGATCTGACTCATGGACTGACATCATAGCTGAATTTACTTCTTATCAGCCACAGCTTGGGCTTATTAGTAAAAGCTAGAATTCCACCATGATTAAAAAAATTTAATTAATTAAAAAATAAAAATAAAAAAAACAAAAAAATCATTAAGGCTCTAAGTGCAACCCCCCCCACCCACACACACACACACACACACACACACACACACACACAGTTTTAAAATCACTACTGTTGGGTGGGGTTTACCAATGAACTAAATTCATTTTAGCATTTGTTAATAAGCAATTGCTGTCCTCTAAAAATACTTATGGCTATGTGGCTTGGGGACTAATTGTCTTCTACAGTGTCATTTGCATTAGCAAAGATGATGTACATCATATAAAAGTGTATAAAATGAAATTACAACCAGAACAGAGATCCAATCTCTGGAGCTGGTCAGTGACACAGTTGGAAAATTGAACAACAAAGAGAGAGGCAATGTGTGTCCCTTCAACATGCAAGAGCAACGTAAACAGAGTTTTCTTTGTGGATTAAACAGGGATCTCACACCTCAAACAGGCAGCAGGCTGCTTGGATTATCAAGGTGCTGGCAGATGGGGGAGCGAGACGAGCTGTTTACTATCAATTTTAAAGGATGTAAATATTATGTGGATGTAATGTGCATGACGGTCGAGTGAATGAAAAGTCAGATTTCAGTATATTTTAATGCAGGCTTTAAAGTGTCAGTTTCACCAAGCCTGTCTTGAAATCATATCTGTACATTATAACTCTATTGCCTCTTACTGGATCATATCTGCCAGAAAAGCAATAAAGCACTTCAGATTTCTTTATCTTCTTCACACAGCTATACTTCAAAATGTATCCTGTAATATTTGCTTTATCTCCATTTCCTCGGGCTTTCTCACTTTTTGACATGAAACTGACAATAAAGGAAACTTTTTTTATGTAAGGAATATGAATATCAACAACAGGCAGCCTCATATTTATGCATCATATTTCATCCAGTTTTACCCAGACTGGATGAAATCAGCTTACCCAAAGTGGAAAATTATGGAGTCCTTTTATTCCATGATTAGGTTTATCAAAAGAAAAAAAATGTCATTGCTATTAGTAGATGAAGCAGGAGGTGGATCAGACATTTGTTATGATATAAGTTTTACGCATAAAGCATGTTTTTCTCAATTGCTAACGTGTTTATTAATAGTGATTTGCATTTTGCAGGACAGTATATATTACTTTGCTTCATTCCACTTTATAATACAATGAAGTATATTTGTTTAGCGGAGTCTTTCTTCATTTGGGGTTTTTTTTAGGGGCATTTTCAAAGACTATATAACTGTGCCAACTTTTCATCATAACAAAAGTCTTTTTTACTGTTGGAAAGAGACATCAAAGACACTTTGATCATAAGCTTGAGATTTTCAGCTGACATACTGATGGCCTGATTTGAAGTGAGCTAATCCAAACATGTCTTCTAAATTTGATCATGATAATTTATTCTTGACCCTTGGGATGGTGTAGTACCCTCACCTGTACAAATTGAGCTAAATCTGTTCATATGACAAAGTAAACTAAAATTTTACCCTGACAAGTTTCTAAAGATGAATGCATTAAGGTGTTCTCATGAAACCCACGTATGTAGTTTCTGTAACATGATATAAGATCATTGCATATGGTGTTTATCAGCCTGTCTAATGAGAACTGTGTCAGTAAAAAGGCAGAACATGTGAGAATGAGAATGAATGAAGGCTAAAAGCATTCAAAAATCAGCTATCTGAGAATACCAGGCTAAAGCCCATCATACCATTGACTGAGAACAGCTCAAAGGTCATCCACCAGGAGTGAGCAGACCTCTGGAGAAATATCAAGAAGGATATTTAGATTCAAGTCCAGAAACCTTCTCTGTAGACTGGGGGTTACAATTTATCTCCAAATGTGACCACTTGATGTTTTGTGATCTAAGCACCACAGTTGGACCTGCTAAAAACCTTGAGATGCAGTTAAAACTTAGTAGTTTGGAAGAAATCAAGTTAAAATGTGTGAGCAATAATATAGCTTATTTATCATTGCATATACTGAGTTCAATGCAATGTTAAGTGCTGGCAATATTTTTGGTTAGATTGTTGTCTGTAGATTATAAGCAATGTCCATTTTTTCCTCTGATACTGAATTTAAGTTGCCTACCCTGATCAGACCTGCTTTAAGGGGTCAACTTGCTTCAGGGGTGTCTTTGTTAGACCTAGCCATTTCCAACATTCACACCCAGAGATGAACAGAGTGAGAAGCATCAACTTACTAACAATGTCAGATTTACAAGAAGAAAAAAAAAAATATAAAATATGTGCATATAGTAATAAAATAAGCATAAAAGATGACAGCATATACCCTGAGGGTACATAAATGCATGTAGGCCTATGACCAGATCAAGTGTCTTATCATGTGTGTTGAGAAGACATAGGCCTACTTTGCTGCTGCTTTCACTTTAAATAGGTGATATCTAGCAGTAAAACAGTGCAATGCAGACTGCACTTGTGTACAGCATGCCTGTTTCACAGGATGAGCTTAAATCTTTTTAAGCTGTTAAGTTTAAGAGCACACTTCCATCAATTATAGTCCCAGGGGTTAGATAAGATTAAACAAGCCATTGACTGACTTTCTAATGCAGAACTTCGAACAAAATAGCTACACTTGTAGCGCCCTGCAAAAAGGATCGATACCTGAATCAGATGAAGAATCACTTTATTCAGTGCAGGGAAGCATCAGAGTGGGAACACCTTGACAACTTGCAAGGTAAGATAAATACTTACATAAAAACCAAGTATGAGGGTATATTCTGATATTGAGTGCAAAAATCCAAAACATACATCACAGGCAAAATACGATGTTACCAAAATAGTTTTCATTCAATGTATCTACATAGTGGATTCATTTGACTCCAGTAAGAAAAGTTGTGCATTAGTCTTACAAACATGAGTAAAACATGAAATTTCAAGCACCTAACAACAGTGCTGCAGAACCTGAAATGTGTCGAGAAGCATGAAGCCAGAGGTCACACAGACTTGCACAGACGTTGAGAGTCTGACTCTTCCCTGCAGCAAGCTCTCCTGTTACTCCAGTCTGGTCTCAGGGCCACTTAGCTCTAATTACTGCACCCTAATGGCAGGGCCAATCACTAGCAGGTTAATTGTTTGATCTCTGCCATATGTACAGCCTGCCGTCATGTTAATCCACCTCTCCACACATACATGAGCCCAGCACGCAGCATCTCACATGGGCCAGCTGCTCCTGTCAGAGGAGCAGCCTGTGTTGATACAGAGCATAGAAGTGTGTCAAGGAGAATTTAGATAGGAGGTCAAACCTTACTCAAGATCCAAAGTATAAGACAGAAAAATGTGACTTTTATCTTTGTCACAATGACTGGCGCCTCTTTACATTTCTTTCTTTGTGTGATTTGTGTAAGAAGATATGACAGGTGCATTTTTTTTCTGTAGGCTACAAAATGTGTAAACAAAAACATACAAGGATATAATATACTATAACATACTGAGTCCACAGTAAGTCTATAAGTGAGTGTTTTGCTGCCTTTTTTTTTTTTTTACCTTTTACCAAATCACCACCAAAATGATTAGCTATGGAAGTAGCTGATAAAAAAGGTTTCCATTTCCACATCCAGCATTACTGTTCTATTTGAAAAGGTACAGATCTCCAGAAGTTTAAGTGTCTTTTTAACCTAATCATTGATTTTATTGTAGGGCACCTAAACTTAAAATTAAAGGCAATTTAATTAGTAAACAATTGTATATTTTTAACCTGAGACAATCTTCCTACACTTTCAACATGTTTCTGATGACTAATCTGTAACTGCAAGCCCTACCTACCTAGTTGGCAGATGTCAGATGTTGATCAGATATCATTATCTAGGTACATATCATATGTTAACAGTAGGTGTAAACAGGGATTTTGAAACTGTACACAAAACTATAAGGATTGTGCTCTGTTCTGAACTTAAAAAGATAGTGTCCTTGCATCCCAAATTGTGTAGTTCTTTCATAGGTTCATTCATATAGTTTGAGAAATAGATCACCCACACTCACCCACCCACACACATATATATATATATATATATATATATTACACATACTTCCAAATAGCCTTGCCTTGATGGAAAACAGCACATCTGGGAGGGGGGGGGCAGATATTACACGGATCATTAGTCGCAAATATAAAAAGGGAGCATCACAGCAGCCTAATGATGCTTTGATAAGCTCTGTTCTGGAAGTAAACATAATCTGTTGACTTTCAATTCTTTTGTCACACCACCAATGATAGTTGAGGCAGAATGAAGCATTCTGCTGTAAATGGGCTGCTGTCGTGCAGAGCAAGGAAATGCGGGGCCCTCTAGAAGGCAAAAAGGAGCTGGTGGCAGAGAACATGTAAATACCTTTTTCCGTGTAACATTTTATAGATGAAGAACTCACCCAAGTGTCTACAGCTGCTTCTCATCTGGTGTGACATAAATGCCTGCTTTCTCCTAGCGTTTCCATTAACATTGATCACTGAGCTACTGTGATTCACAATGCCTTTAGCATGGACTAACAGTATTTTTTACTAGAATTTACAGACACCTGTGAATTAATAATATATTACTGTGATGCCATCACAAATGTCATGTTTCAAAGAGGTAACAAACAACAAGAAAGCCCATTATACTACAGGGTGGGCCATTTATATGGATACACCGTAATAACATGGGAATGGTTGGTGATATTAAAGTCCTGTTTGTGGCACATTAGTATATGTGAGGGGGCAAACTCCCCAAGATGGGTGGTGACCATGGTGGCCATTTAGAAGTCGGCCATCTTGGATACAACTTTTGTTTTTTCAATAGGAAGAGGGCCATGTGACACATCAAACTTATTGGTAATGTCACAAGAAAAACAATGGTGTGCTTGGTTTCAACGTAACTTTATTCTTTCATGAGTTATTTACAAGTTTCTGACCACTTATAAAATGTGTTCAATGTGCTGCCCATTGTGTTGGATTGTCAATGCAACCCTCTTCTCCCACTCTTCACACACTGATAGCAACACCGCAG
This sequence comes from Heterochromis multidens, assembly GCA_015108495.1. NCBI lineage: Eukaryota > Metazoa > Chordata > Actinopteri > Cichliformes > Cichlidae > Heterochromis > Heterochromis multidens. The sequence continues at coordinate 61 of VUQS01030641.1, read as the reverse complement.
GAGAAATGGCAGCACAGGCATCCAGTATCCGTTGTTTCAGGTGCTGCACATCTCGTATCTT
>VUQS01030640.1:64191-78287 GCA_015108495.1 Heterochromis multidens | reverse complement strand
GGGTGGGAATCTGAAAAAAGGAAAAAGAAAGAAAAGAGGAGCGCCTGTGACTGTGCCGGTCGAGCGAGCCAGCTGTAACCTTAGCTAACATACATCCAAAGCACATGCCATGAGCCCGGTTTGAGGCTGCAAAACCCGGAAAAAAAAACACTCACGACTGCGAGAGAAATCCGATGAGAGGAACGGCTCAGAGAGAGTGAGCTGCCGTAGATTGTCCAAAGGGGCAGCGTTTCTCCTAGTTCCGGTTTGTCTGCTTGTGTGCGCTGTGCGAGTTGGGACCCTAAACAAAAGGCTGCCATCATCCTAAAGGAGATATTCTACTGCGAGAGAGCCCGTCTGCTTGATGCTAACTAAACATGAGCTCCTATTTTGTTAACCCTCTTTTTTCTAAATACAAAGGCAGCGAGTCACTGGAGCCAACTTACTACGACTGCAGGTTTCCACAAAGCGTTGCCCGCAGCCACACGCTGGTTTACGGACCCGGAGCAGCCGCACCGGGCTTTCAGCACCCATCCCATCATGTGCAGGACTTTTTTCACCACGGGACCACGGGGATCTCCAACCCTGGATACCAGCAAAACCCCTGCGCTTTGGCTTGCCACGGAGACGCAACGAAATTTTATGGATATGAAGCCCTTCCAAGGCAAACGCTTTATGGTACCCAACAAGACGCAAGCCTAGCGCAATACCCAGACTGTAAATCGTCGAGCAGCTCTAACCCCGGAGAAGGACAAGGCCACTTAAATCAAAACTCCTCTCCCAGTCTTATGTTTCCTTGGATGAGACCCCACGGTCAGAATCATACAATTATTTCCTATTCTTTCAGTGTTACCGTGTGGTGCGCGCGTGTCACTGTGTATCCGCCTGTGTGTATGTGTTTGTGCATGTGTGCTAAATACGTTGGGTGTACAAGAGTGTGTTTCTAAACTATAAAACAAAATAAGTCAGAGAACATGATGGGGCACATACAACCTGAAGTGCAGGCTGCTGTTACTCTGCAGCACATGCCCATACAGGGCTGAATGGTTGCTTTCCAAAGTGCCTTTAAACGCTGAATTGCTGATTACAGCCACATGACACCGGCTCTTTGAAGTCAATTATCGTTCACATAAGATATTTCACAAACTCTAATAGTGCTACGAGGAGGGATGGATAAGTCATAGTCTAAAATACTATGATACCACACACACTAGCAGCATGCAGAGTGACAGGGGGGTTAGCTGAAACACAACATACCACGATTATCCAGAATCCAGGTTTTAGAGGTTTGGGGGTAATTTGACCCACAGGCCCACTGTGGCTCAGACTCATACAGCCATGATCATAAGGGCTTTGTAGATATTACCCTTTCCATTCATGGATCTTTCTATTCAGGCTATAAGGCTACTTTAACTCCACACAGGTGTAAGCTTCCTTTTTTTTTTCCTGCTCAGAGATATACATCCCTAGATTGTCCCCATTTGTTATTACAGCAACTTTATCTCATCTCTCTCTTCTCATACTTTTCCTTTCCTCGTTATTTTCCTTCTGTATAAGTATGAATGAAAATGTCAGTCAGGCTTACATGGGCTCTGCTGCAAGAGGACACATTCTAGTTTCTGTAAACACCCCTCCAAATCTGACCTGGAGTAGTATATGGATTTTGTTTGTAGGATTTTAACATCATTAAATTAATGGGGATTTAGGACAATTCTACCTTCATGTACACATTAAAAATTGAACTTCAAAATAATAATGCTATATCTTACTCCACTAACTTTTGGGGGAAGTGGCTGTAAAGTTGCATCACACCTGCAGAAAAAACTGCAAATGGAGCAGACATACGTGTAAATTATTATTACTTAGAAGACATTTATTTACAGATCCCAAGCATACTATGGACTCTGTTGTGGTTGGTATGTGTGTACACTGATATATGTTACTGCTAATGGAAAATCCAATTTAACCAGCTTAACGCTGTAAAAAGAAATTTACCCGCTCTTTCTTTTCAGTGAGTGTGATTTGGCATGTGTGAGAGCTGAACTGGATTAGTGATTGTGCAGAGGAGAGAAGTAAATGCAGAAAGAATCATCTGAATGTCTTTATGGGGAAATCGTGGTCAGCCCTGCTAACCTCTGGCTTTATTTCATATTTCAAGCCCCAGGAAGACGGAATGGGAGGCAAACCTACAGTCGCTACCAAACTCTTGAACTGGAGAAGGAGTTTCTGTTCAACCCTTACCTGACCCGCAAGAGAAGGATCGAGGTGTCCCACGCCCTGAGCCTCACCGAGCGGCAGGTGAAGATTTGGTTTCAGAACAGAAGGATGAAGTGGAAAAAAGAGAACAACAAAGACAAGTTTCCGGGTCAAAGAGGAGAGGCTGAAGCCGAGGCCGAGGAAGAGGGCAACGAGGACGGTGAAGGGGAAGAGGGAGAAGAGAAAGAAGCGGAAGAGAAAGAAGAGACCAAGGAGTGATTTTATGGTCCTTTTATGGTTATATGGGTGAAAAAGAGAAAAAAGGAGAGGTCCCATAAACAGACGAAGAGTCACAAGGAGGCAGAGAGCGTCAACTTTATGACCACCCTTCTATTTTGTCAAGAGGGATCAGGAATCCCACCAATATTGCTGTCATAAATAGACAAAATTTCCCTTCTCTTGTTTATTCTAACATTATACGCATTACCATTTGGATTTCTGTATAAGCTACAAACGCTTGTAGCCTTTTTTTTTCTTTCGTAGAACTCTCGCCATTGTTAAAAAAAAAGGGAGGGTAAATTAAAACGCATGTTGGATGGAAAATGGCTTAGCTATTTTTTACAAATTTGCTTTTAATGATAACTGTATCAAAAGCATAGCCAAATAAGATCAAAACATGACCAACGCCGACCTGTGTTGTAAATAGATTATAGCCTACATTTAAAAAAAAGACATCACTTCAAAGTAGCCTTTCTGAAATTGTAAAAGAAATGTAGGCCTATAACTTAGTAGTAAGTGTTAAGACATCATCGCAACAGTTGCATTGGCTAGCAGCCTCTGTATAAACCACAAGTTTTATTATTATAATTGTTACTGTTACTGTTATTCTCGTTTTCATGTGACAGCCATTAGCTCCTCAGACATCTTTCTCTAGGATTACCAGGGAAATGCAATCGTTTGGAATCCTTTGATGCTACCTAAACCTGGGGAAATTGCAATAGAGATTTCTGAATATAGAGATTTCATATGGTTTTAATTTTAAAGTGTTCTATATCGACCTTATATTATTAAGTTATGTATGTAGCATTTACCCAACAAACAATATACACTTGTTGAAGACAATTTGTGAGTCTTGGGAAGACAATTAGCTCAAAGCCAAGCAAATACTTTTGAGATTGTACCACAGCACTACCTAAACTCAGAGCTTTGCCTTTGCAGAATTTATATTCCACATTTGTGGCATCGCTCTGACTTGATCGCAAGCTATTTCCCCAACAACTAAAACTGCCTATAACGCACATGTACTGTGTATGATAACAACTGCTACAATTACAACGATTTTAAAGTAAGGGAATTTTTATTTTAATGTGCTGGTGATATAGCGTAGTTGTTTTTGCACTGAATATAATCTTTATGTACGTCTTGTTATATATTGATGTTAACAATATGCTCGTTTTCTGGTGTTTCTCCTGTGAAAGACGGAATTGTGTGTCCCCGCCATTGTTGATGTAAAATCACGAATAAACAAGATGGCTCACTATCATTTCTGTTTTTATTGAGACTGCGCACTCGGTTATTAAAACAAACATTATCATCACCTTTACCCCAGATACATAAAAATGCGATGCGGACATAAGTGAAGTGGAAATATGTAGTGTGCTGGCTTTTTGCCAGTGTTTTCTCTTCACATACTGTAAAGAGTTCAACATGAACCCCTGTTCTCATGCAGGAGCAGTAATAAGTAGCTAATGTGCAGGGGGGGAAAAAATCGATTCGAATAATTCAAAATTGATGATTTGATGATGCCTTGATTTTCAGCCTATGCACCCAAAAAGTGCTTCGGCAGGAGGGAAGATAGTGCAGAAGACTCTAAATAAAGTTTTCCTAATTTAAACTTTCCAAATTGTTCGATTAAAAAACGCCAGACACGCGTTTGCGGATGTATCCCTTTACCTTTTAAGGAAAGACAGCGAATCCCATTCACAGCAGGCCTACTCTCCAAAGCCTGAGTTGTATTTGATTCATCCTCTTAATAAGAAACTTCCTCTCTTCGGGGAGGACACGAAGCTTTCCTTAATGAATCTCGGGATGAATGATGGCTGTTTGAGAGATGAGATGAGCAAACATTTGACGTGTTATGTTAATAATCAAACAAAGTAATGGCAGAGCTTGAGGGAGGCTTTATCTGTCAGAGGCCATACATTTGCAAGGTGTTGTGTGAATCTTGTGTCCAGACAAACCGCCGGAAAGCACCAGAGTGCTGGAATCAAAGCGAATGGGAGGCCAAGTGCAGGTAACAGGTAACATCTCTCTTCTGCAGTCCAGCTGGTTTTCATGATGACAGTTTGGAATAGACAGAGGACATGAGGAGAGACATGAAATCTGAGTAACACTGAAGTAGCACAAACACTGCGATAAGTATCAAACGGTAGTGTGGGTATCTTAACGTGCTGTTAAGCGGGGTAAAATACCAGTACTTGCTCGATCATATTAGCCCATAATAGAAATTTGATCCCTCTTTTTCTAAACATGTAATTCAACCTCACCCTTCTCTCGGTTCTAACAGAGTTTTATCGGATCTGTATTTTGAAATTGAAGGACTAAAACAAAATGATTTTCCTCATATTGTTTTTTTTTTTTTTATTTACTTATTGCAAGTTTAATGCATAATTCAAAGTATTTCCAGAGTAAATGATAGTAGGAAATACACTATAACAGTACGTGTCACTCTGAATAATTTAGTTGCCTAATTTCATTGTTAGGTAGCTAAATTATTCAAAGTCTGTTGCTTTTTATTTGCTCACTTATGAACTATTTAAATAAGCTTTAATGTGTATATGAGGCATTGTGGATGCAAATACATTACAGTGCAATGCTAAGGTGTGCGTGTTTGGGGATTTAATGATATTTAGTTCCACATTTAAATGCAATTCAAACTGTTTATATTTATTTGGAGCTATACTAGTAATTGTAAAATTATTATGTAAAAATTCTTTCATTTTTTTGTGTGTGTTTCAGAAATAGAAAAAAAAGAAAAAAGAAGAAAAAAACGAACGAAGCTGTATTATGTGCTTCAGTCTTTTTTATTTCAGTAAAGTGCAAATATAAATAAATATTATAAAAGGGCAACATTTATCCAGCCTGCGTAGTAAAGCGGCATTACACAGCCTAACGAAGGAAAGCAGAAGGAAAGCAGCGTTCAAAGCGTTTTATCTTTTTATATTAAGTGTAAAACACAGAATGATCCACAGTACCTGCAAACTGATTTTTAAATTAAATATTTTCCCTTGATCTATATCCAACCTGAGACCAAAAGCTAACGGAGTCTTTCGCGTCTCCTTTTTATGGCTTTCCCCCTAGTAGTGGCTTTTTTCCCCTCTTGGATCAAACAATGTTGTGTCAAAGCGCAACCTTTTCATTCAGGGTGTTTATTTCTCTGTTTACGTGCGCTTTGTCTCTAGAAAATTTCCGGAAGTGTCCCTTAGTCACAGCTATCTCGCATCCCGAATTGTCCCTTTGTGTGTGTTTGTGTGAGTGTGTAGTGTTAACAGAGGGTCGACATTACCAATAAAGTTAAGTGTACCTGCTGTAAACTTTATTGGCGGTGTAAAGACGTGGCTCGGCCTGCATTTTTTGTGTGTCTGAGCTCTGTGTGGAGATGACTGCCTGCAAGGACAAGATGCGCCACTCAAACTAGTACGTAAGAAAAATTTTGTTGGTTATACGCTTGTAGAAAATGCGTTATACTCGTGTGTCATGTGATTATTTTAAGGAGAAGCTAAAAAACTTCCTCTGCGTGTTGGGCTTAAATTAAATCATTTGTCTGCTGTTGTTTTCTTCATCTTGAACCGTTTCTCTCTGGTATTACGCACGTATTAGGATACAATATATTTGTTGAAGGTTAAGAAAGCCCGCTAAAAAGCAAATAACCTCCTTATCGACTTTTTATGTGTAAGGTGTAGAATTTATGCAAAGGCAATATTTGTTTTCTTTATGCGTGTGTTGCTCCTAGTTCCCGTTGAAAGTTTGTACAACCTTTGCAATGTATATATATTGCTTGTCATACGAATGTGTTCGCTTTTCAGACCCCAACCTCACCTGCTTTTTAAGTAGCTATATTTTGTTGCAAATTACTTAAAGCCGGCATAATTTTTGAAATGATGCTTGCACCTGGTGTGTCTGCGTATTTGATATTGGATGTGAGGAGCAGACTATCCGGACATCTGTTTGTTGTCATGTGAGATGCAAAGGCCCTTATGTGGAAGTAGAGTTTAGCCTAATTGAAGTTTAATTAGTTGTATCGCTGTCTCTTTCTATCATTTTCTGTCTCGCCTGCCTCGCTTTCTCACTCACCCACTTTTATTTCCTCGTTCCCAACTGGTCTGGGGACATCTTGGCATACAGCTCGTCCACCAGGGGAACTGTCATATTTTGACACATGTCTGATATGTGACATATTGAGAATTTCGCTGTCGCGTATTATATTATTGGCCGTTTAGTTTTGTGCAATCGAAAAAAAAGAAAAAAAGAAAAAAGAGAAAAGACAAGATGGGTGCAAACATTCCTGGTTGTTAAAGGGAGAAATTTACAGCTGAGTAATAAAAGTTTACGACTGAATCCTTTCTGTGATTGGCTGAAGCGAGCCACGTGGCACAGGCTCTATGAACATGAACTTTATGCTGTTGTCTATTCTCTGGTCCTTCCCCTGTATCAGCAGCAGACTAAGCTGGGGCATAGAAACATATTTTTTCCCCTTTACTCTAATATTTAAAAAAAAAAAAAATGCTGCACAGTCATCTTGGCACTGCTGCGGGTGTTATTAACCCGATCCCCGACTTCCTGACAGAGCGATCTTCGGGACAGTCACCGCCTCTACCAGCCGCTGCCTGCGTTTATTCCCCCACCGGAGGCAATAAAACCACTGGGACAGCAAATGGAACAAGAAAGCCTGCTAGAAAAGACTTTTCCCGGCAGACACCCTGTCTCCATAAGCTGCTTATCGCCGGAATGTGAGCACAGCCAGCAGCACACAGGAGATGTGTTGTTATATCCCACTCGCCATCGTGACCCTTCAGCTGCTTTGTTGGACCACAGTGACGCTTGAAATTGTGAAGAGCCTGCTGGGGGTAAGATTACACACTAGCTTCTAACTGCCTTTCTTAACCTTTTAATGATTTGTTTCTCAATCGGCTTGGCCTTGTGGCGTTAAAATGATGCAAAATTGTGAGTGTGTGAGACAAAATGAAGTTGAAGGTGTCTATTCAGTGTAGCTGTGACCTGACCTGTAGCCTGGGAGGGTGCTGAAGCCCGGGGCGGTTGTTATTATTCCTTTCTGGCTGTGGTAGCAGCACCTGCGTGGATACTGGCCGCTTTAGCCTACATCGAGTGTGTGTTTTTAAAGGTGCTGTGCCAACCCGATGTAATTGATTGCCTTGGATAGTAAACTTTCTCATCACTCACATGGGCCCTTCTGACCAGACAGTGACAAATGATAGTCATTGCTGGCTGATGCTCTCTAATTGTGTTTAATTTCCATATCTGCTGCCACACGTTCAACCCAGTTTTTGCCAGTAGCCTGGATAACATCTATAAGCAATTTCACACATTCCTATGTCACACGCACACACGAGAAGCACATAGGCTTACAGTATGTACACAGTGACACACTGGTGGCTCCCGGCAGTGCCCCCTAGCGACCAGAAGAGTTATATGTGGAAGTGGGCGGGTGTTGAGGCTTGTTGTTTATGGCTGCTGGTTTTCGGCGGCGGTTCACTGCGGATGTCAGCTGATACACTGCTGCCAGCGAGTAACTGCTCGACCTGACACCGAGGAGTGTTTCTGATTTGTTGTTGTCACTTTGGAGAATGAGATTCGTCTGTTTAATTGTTTTGCTTTAAAATGATGAAATGAAGTGATTTGTAGAAGATATTGTTCTGTCACATAATCACGGACGACATTCGTGAGAGTTATAGCATTTCATTTTATTTACACCATCTGCAAAAGAAAAATTAAAAAATCATAACAAATATCCCCAATATCACCAACACCAGGAGCAACAGCACCGGACATTTAACACTAGCAAATATGGCGTCATAAGTGAGACAGAATGAGCTTATACAGTACATTATTTATAGTATATTGTGCATGAATGGTGCGACATTGCATCAAACACATTTAAGTTTCTCAGATTTCTTTCAAACACATTAAAAAAATACTAAAATAAGTAATTAATTATAATGATAAAAATCCAGATAAATTATTCTAAGATATTCTGAACATATAGAATAACACACACAGGAGGCTGAAACTCATCAAGTGTGTGTGTATGTGTGTGTGTGTGTGTGTGTGTGTGTGTGTGTGTGTCAGACAGCAGGAAGTACTTTCTGTGCATTTGAAGTTTGAAGCTCTTGTTTTATCAAAGCTCAGCTTGAGGAATTGTCCTTTCTTGTCTGTGTAGAGACAAAATATTGTTTTATGTAATAAAGCGATCTGATGTGTTTCTGTATCCTGCTGAAACTCAGCAGCCCGGCGTTTCAATCTTGTAAAATACAATTATTGGCAAAGCCTCGTTGTAGAAGCCTTTAAATTCTTATAACCTACTGTTAAACACGTTGTTTGCTTTTCCCTTATGAAACATTGCTGTTGCAATGGATCGTGTCCGCTGCTGCCCAGCACTATGCCTGCAGAGAGAGAGAGGGAGGGAGAGAGAAAGAGGGCCCATTTAATAGATGCCATTTGAGTTGTTAGGTAAATCTTGGTTGAAATAAGAAGGGAAAACCACAGTCCATTGTTTTGCCCTGCAGTGTTTTTAAACCCAGAGATAGACTCGCATTAAACTCCATGAAGTCATGAATCTGTCCGCATCACCACATTTAGAACCTCACTTACAAATCCCGACAGGACCAAAATTTTGCCTACTAATGGCCATAATTTATGATGTGTGGATCAACATGCGCTCATTGGGCAACAGCTTCCTGAGTGCTTAACGAGCATAAAGTCGAACACTTCCGGACATTAATTGGGCTAGCCAGCGATGGTAAAGTGCTTATAGAGGGCTTTACATTGTTAGTATGTGAATTACTCCTTATTAGTAAGGTTAGAAGCGGGGGAGAGGAAAAAGCATCAGAGGATGACCAGACTTTGCCCCTCTTGCTGTGTTTTTAATCATGGCTGATAATGTAGAAATTTTAAAGGTCCCGTATAACTAATGCTGACTGATGTTGTGACGTTAGATATTGAAAGCTGTATCTAAGAAAAAAAAATAAATAGAAGCTACCGTGGATGTAGATGGGCCACGTTGTGCTGCAGAGGAGCAGGCTGTCAAAGTTAGGCCTTCAGCACGAGAACTAATTAAAGCCTAGGAATGAAACCAGTGTGTTAATAATAATAATAATAATAATAATAATAATAATAATAATAATAATAATAATAACTTTTCTCTTTACAAGGAAGCATAGTGTGGGTTATGCCGTCACCGTATAAAACTACTAATTCAGGGCACATAGCACTCACGAATAAATTATTAATGATCGTTATTAATTTGCATGGTTAGAATTAGGCTGTTAGGGTATTTATAGTAATTAATTTTTTTTACTTTTAGCTCTTCTGGTTCATGCATTCATCGTTGGATATAATGTTCTTTTATAAACTGTGGAAACGCGCACCAAACGGTTCTTCTCCTTCCTGCATCAAAAGCCGTGCGCTTAATTTGCCTCACGGGCCGCAATAAAACACTAAAACACGAGGGAAAGAATGACCTTTCTAATTCTGCACACTGACACAAGCTCTGCTGCATTCCAGACTCTCTAGTCCACACATTGGCTTTACTGTTTAGTCTTTATTTACAACCCAAAGTTTACAGACCAGCCTGCTCTTCGTGTGTGTGTGTGTGTGTGTGTGTGTGTGTGTGTGTGTGTGTGTGTGTGTGTGTAAATAACAATATGTAAAATCTGTGTTTGGGAACCCAAATAATTTGAATAAATTCTGATGAAACACAGACTGCTGAAAGTTGTATTAATTCCAAACACTTTGCTGTGTGGAGTAAATTAAACCGACTGCATGGTGACGACAGCAGAAATTGTTAAACAAAGAAAAGCTTTCACAAATCTATTGCACATTCCGTTTATGCCATCATGAGAATGGCTAACTAAAATTATAATATCACAAACACCAAATTTATCAAATTAAATTTTTGTGTTGGTGGAATTTAAATTTGATGTTCCAGTCAAAGTGGGGGAATTGAAGTTTTAGTTATCCAACATTTGGTCTCCTTTGAAATTACGCTACACTGAAGGATGCAAATTCACAGAACAAATTGGGACGCCAAGAATATTCCTCCTGCTATACGTATTGGTTTCACCTCCGTCATCAAGTGATTTCGTTTCTTGATATCAAAAAGAAGAGGGAAAAACAGTCCCAGGACGGAAATTTTGGGACACTGCAGGCTCTAACTTTTGCGCTTTATTTGCCTCAAATCTGTGCGACGAGGATGTCACATATGGTCACAAATAGTTGAAGGGAAACTTTTACTGCACCAGCTACTTCCTTCTCTTTGTTCTTGTCTCTTTTATGGGCTATTCAGGATCCCAAACAACAGACCAAACAGTGCTGCACGTTTAGGCTGCACGAATTCACTCTATTGAAGAAATCAATGAGGTGAACCAATAGGCTGTTGCAGTCAGTGGGACTGCATTTAACAGACATTTTCAATTTCTTTATTGATTATTATTATTATTATATTGTTATCTGTTGCGGCTTGTTGCAAAACAAACAAACAAACAAACAAACAAAAAAACAAAAAACAAAAAAACCCCGCCAAACTAATTTGAATAATTGCTTCAAGAGCAAGTGTGGCGTTTTAGTTTTAATTCATTTGAAAAGTGTTTTAAAATGAAACGGTGCAGAAACAAAATGCGCTCTCGTTAAAGCAATCCAGTCTCATCTAATACAGAAAACTGAATTTGGAGGCAGCTCGTTTTGGTCCAAACATGTGAATAAGTTTTTCTAGAATTCTGCAAAACGCCTCTAAAGTAATTTCCAAACCCATCATTTGGTGCTGAGATAATTATCGGTTCCCGTTTCCTCTGTGCGTGTCACAGGAATGTCTAAGCATGATCACAAAGAGAGAGAGAGAAAAAAAGACTGAAACATCTGCATAAGCATTTTAACATGTTGCCTATTTCATTTTTGTGAGTAAAATTAATTTTAAGTAAAGTATTCGTTGTTGTGAGTTTAAACAGACTATACCTGAGAACTAGCAGTGAACATTGATGAGCTAGTCTGCACAATCGCGCAATTGATTAGATTTTTTCAAGATGGTGGCAGAAGTCATCTTCACAGGAGCATTTTTCTTTTCTTTTCTTTTCTTTTCTTTTCTTTTCTTTTCTTTTCTTTTCTTTTCTTTCTTTCTTTTTTTTTTTTGGTGCCATACCTGTCCTGCACGCGATTTTGCCTTTGATTTGCCTCCATGTGCTGTGCAGTGCTTTTGATTCTTAGCCGGAGAGATTGCTGCCTGTGTTTCAAGGCTTTGCTGCAGAGATAGTTGTTGGTGAGCTGGGGAACGTCACTTGTTTTATTGCCCTCACAGAAGAGAGACCATAAACGCATTCTTACTACCGACACCCTCCCCCAGTTCACTGCAAAAGCATGGAAATTGGAAAGTCCTTGATATGGCTGAGATAAACAGTAGTGTATGTTGTGTTATGGAATAAAACTGGGTATAGAACATACACACATGCACATACGATCACTCACACAAGAACTTAGCATGACAGTTAATGGCTTTGCATTAGTAAATAGCTTTAATATCCTTGTTAATTTTTCTAATGGTAACTCATGAATAAACAGTTGTATAATATTTCACGCATTTTTAATGAAATTTGTCCCTCTCCTTCCTTCCTCTGAATGTGGTGACTGTCCTGAATGACATTGGCCACGTTTTCCATCTTGCTTTCTGCTTAAACACCACATGCTCATAAACTTCAAGCCAAAAACTTCTCACTTAGCCAAGCTGTATAGTGTGCCACTCCAAGTCTACGTTGTGTTTATCGACATTTAGCAGTAATGTTCAAGCTCTGAGCTAAAAGCTACAGTTTCTCCTCAACTCCTGCCTTTCAATTGGTGGAGAATGGTCAGCTGACATTGTCATATTGTCTCTCACCGAGCCAAGCCTCGGCTATAACACTCGGGTTTGTGCGTCTTAACCGGAGATTGGAAATTAATAATATTGAATCCTCAAAGTAGCTCACGTCCAGTTATAGAGGCAGAAAGTCGAGAAAAAAAAGAAGACCTTGGAGAAAGGTGTGGTTGGTTGACACAGAGGGGAAGGAGATTTACTGAGAAGGAGATTGAAAAGAGACCGATAAAGAAGTGGGGAGAGTTGGAGAGAGGGTTACAAGCAAGGTATGAATTCTTATTTCGCAAACCCGTCGCTCTCCTGCCATTTATCCGGTGGTCAAGATGTTTTGCCTAACGTACCCCTAAACTCCACCACCTATGACACAGTTAGACATTTTTCGTCGTACGGTGCCGCTGTGACCCAGAATCGGATATATGCACCTTTCTACTCTCCTCAAGATAATGTGGTTTTTGGGTCTGGCAGGGCACAGTATGAGTATGGATCAAACGTGTTTCTTCAAGACAAGGACGTGCTTCCCAGCTGCAGACAAACAAATATGGGACTCAATACACAAAGCCACATTGCTCAAGAGTACAGTCTGGATCAAGGAAGAGCAGCAGCTCAGGAGCAGAAAAGTAACATCCCGATCTATCCGTGGATGCAGCGAATGAACTCACACAGCGGTGAGTTTTACTACGACAAATAAATTAAGGAAATGGGCCAGTTTTACGATATGTCTTACCAAGAGAGCAAGTTACTTTTTATGGCCCCATAAAACATTACTGTATCCCCTCGACTTGTAGATGGGCCTTAACATGTGCAAACAAACAGCTTTCATTTTAAGAATGATATAGTAGCCATAATCAGTAGAGTGAGACAGAGTGACTACTTAGAAAGCTTTCATAATTTCAGATAATACAGCAAAGATATCCTTTGAGATATTTTTTTCTTACAGTTAAAATCCGTTTATTTTTCTTTGTGGATTTAGATTGCAATCATGAATCTAACAATGAGGCAAAACTTATGCTCAGTTGCCTCCAAGTATAACCAGACTCCAGGCAGAGGCACGTTTTTGAGCCAAACGTGACTTCGCGTTGTTAACGCTCAAATGAGTGACTTTACTTTGTCTTCCAGCAGGAGTGGGCTACGGGACAGACAGACGCAGAGGACGACAAATATACTCTCGTTACCAAACGCTTGAGCTGGAGAAGGAATTTCATTTCAATCGCTACCTGACCAGGCGCAGACGCATCGAGATCGCGAATGCGCTTTGTTTAACAGAGCGGCAGATCAAAATCTGGTTTCAGAACCGACGCATGAAATGGAAGAAAGAGAGCAACCTGACCTCCACGGTGACTGGAACTGAACAGACTGGAGCGTCTCAAGAGCAGGAACGAAATGGCGCGATTGAAGAAGGAAAGGATGAAGACAAGAAGAAAGAATAGCTTAAAAAAAAAGACGTGGGAAAAACACGCGTTGACCATTAAAAACCAACATAACTACCTAAAAATCTACATGGACTTGAGAGCGACTTCACTGCATGATTGCTACCCCGCAGCTCTCCTAATTTTATCTCATGTTGACCACAGGAGTGTTGAGCCTTAGAAATCCAAATTATTTCAGCCACAGTTTGGCCGCTCTGATATGTGGAGAACCGAGGGTTTTGTTTTATTGCAAATGTCACACTTGTATTGTGAAAATAAAAAGAAGTATTAATTTCTACCTATCTTCTTATGCCAGGAAATCTGTGTATTTACCCCCCCCCCCCCCCCACCCAACCCCCAACCCCCCCCCCCCACCAACC
>VUQS01030640.1:0-35828 GCA_015108495.1 Heterochromis multidens | reverse complement strand
GTAAATTTTGGGGGGGGGGGGGGGGGGGGGGGGGGGATCCCCAAGGGTCAAAGAAAGCCTTCCCTCAAGGGCCCCAGTGCAAGAGCGAACAGACTGCTTCCATTTCAACATTAAGTTAGCCAGTTGTTCACACACTGGGTCACTCCTAGTTAGCAGCATAAAGTCATTATTTCCTTTTCACTCACTTGACTCCTTTGCCCCATTTGATCGCATGTGTTTTTAGGGGGTGAAGATCAGGAAAGCCAAAAATCCTTACATGTTTTTCCAGATTCTGGGCTTTGCCTTAAGTAGATCTTTGAAGTGACAAATGATCCCAGCCGTGGTACCGTGAAACCAGCTTTGGTTACGGTCCATCATTAATTTCAAAATTTTGCATTATGTCCTTTACAGTGACTGATGTTCAACTGTCCAATTTGCAGCTGTTGTGTAACTGATTTTGGGTTTAGATTTGAAAAATGCTCTGTGCATCCAGACTTTTCTTAAGCTGCAGTGAAAACAAAACTGCTCTAAGTTTAACAAAGATGTGCTGCTTTAAGTATATTTCCCCTATAATCAACAAATGCCAGCTGCTTCTTATTTTACCATCCCATAAGCTGCTGCTGTCCATTGGAGAAGTTATAATTCCATTCATTATAAGGGACTCTATCAAGGCAAATAAATGATGATGATAATAATTAATGCTTATGAGTCAGCCCTTTCACTTATTAGTATATATTTCCATAAACAGTTTATTCTCTGATTGGTTGGCAGCCTAAATCAGAGGTTCCTAAAGCCTGAGAGTACCTAAAAATCCTCTAAGCCCCATTTAGGAGGTTTTCCCTCAGTTTATTCTTCATTTACTAATTTGTTTTCCCATCCTAGGCCATGATCCATGCATGCACTTATTTACATCAGTAATTAATGCCAATGACTAACCTCCTTTAAAATTTCATAAAGTGGGCTAGGCATCCTCCAAAAGCACAACATTTTTTCAGCACTATGACCTCCATTTATTTAGCATTGATTTATTTATTAGGTTTTTGCTTTGGTAAACAATCCTTTATCAGAGAACACAAAGAAAGGTAACTTCCTCATTATATAGTGATTAAAAAACATCTCCAGGGGTAGTAACAATGGACATTATTTACATTTAAAAGTCATTAAAGAAAAATGTTCAAATCCCTCTTTGAAATTATCACACAGTATCTTAGGAAAATGTTTCTGTAGGCAAAGTTTATGAGTAGGCATATAACCTCAATATTTACTGAGTTTATGGCCCTATTCAAATCACAAGAGGTGCTTGACCTGTCACAAAAAATAAACTAAAAAAAACAAGGGAGGAAAGCAACAACACAAGTATGTGTCTCTCTTAAACAACAGGAATGTGTGGGCCACAGCACTGTTATTGATGTTGTTTCTTCCAACATAAAAATTTGTGCAAACGCATGTAGAATAGCTTGAATGCATCTATGTGCATCATGCAGAAATAAAATTCATGTTAAAACCCATCAAAGAATTCTACAGGATAACATTATTTTTTTCATTAGAAACTAAGCAACACATTTGGAATTTGTGGGACTTTGCTTTACCTTTTGTTCCTGACATAAATGAGTTCAAATGGAAGGCTGTATCTCCTAAAGACATTAAAAATTTTAAAAGGCTCATTTTAATTTGTCATTTGTATGTCTTTTGTAAATTTCTGTGTCGATAATGAGGAAACGTGATGTTTTGTAAATAGCATTTGAAGAAAACATCATTGTTATAGTAACTGACATACTTTTCACACTCAACAACGATGATGTTATTAGAAAAAAATTGGTGAACAAAGCAGAGACTTAAATTATGAGTTAAAAACTGCCTTACATGCAAACTGCATCACATACAGGAGAAACACCAAGAGTCGTAGAAGTTATTTCCACTTTGGTGTGCATATGTTCTGCATACTGGCTTCTGTGAATTAGAATTTTATTGAATAAAACATTTAAATTTTCTGGTATTGCATGTTCTCCTACTTTTATCACATCCTTATGGGTCAGACTCTAATATCTACTTTTACAAAATAATTTGTATGAGCGTAATGCTAAAGCTTATGACCAAGCTAGGAAAAATCTTCCTTTAAAAGCGAATCATTGAAATAAAAACTTGTGAATGTCACAAACACAACTTTGTTCCACTGTGGCGTAAAACACTGAACTTTTATGATTGGCCTTTAGGAGGTTTTGTTCTTTTTATGACCTGCTAACCTTCCTAGCGTTCTCCCTCCACAGTAGTAACTGCTGCCCACCAGTCTCTCCAGGTGCTTGTTGCTCAAGATGATTGTTAAGTATCAATTTCCTGTGTCACCTTTATGGGTTTTATTTATTTGTCTGCTCCTTCTTGTGGAACAGAGCCTGAGCATCACTCAGGTAGATGGATTATAACTCAACTGCTACGACTCATCAATCTTGGAAATTTGACTTCCTGAATCTCATACAACTGTTACTGTCATATTACGGCACAGCATTATCAAGATCAATGGCATTTTAAATGCTTCCCAGTTAAGGATGATCGGTGACAATAAAAAGGTAAGTTGGTGATGAAACTGTCTCTGCTGTGGTGAGCTGCACTCAGCACAGTGAGGGAGTCACCTACTGCAGCTCACTTGTCCCCCTGAAGAGCTCTGCGTAACTGAATGAACTTGTAATCACAACAGTCACCCTGCTAAATGTCACATGTTGACCATTATTGATCATTCAAGACTTATTCAACACCCAATGACTTCATCACAAAGTCTAATCAATGTACTCTTTTTTTTTTTTTTGGTTGTTCTCACATAAAAATAATTTTGATATTCATAGCATGAAAAGATTTTGCAGAATTGTCAGAATACTGATATCAGGATGTTGGAAATATGAACTGTATGTAAGCTTCTAATCCCAATGTTTTGTCCCTTGTTTCCCCTGGAGACAGGGGACCATCTGTAACAGCACAAGAAAATAAACATAATTGATTTTCCTTAATACTTCATAGTGTTACCTATCACCCTGCACACACAATTTTGCAAACTGATGTAGTGTTTTGGACCTTTGCTATGTTTCAGACCAGAGAGACCCGGCTGTCCCTAAATATGGTAGATTCTCAGATATCCTGTAATCTATATCTGTAGCTGGTGTTGACAGTGCTTTTTTATGCTGCCATATTTCAATGAAGAAATATTACATAATATGTAATGACATATATGAGTTAAGGTAAATTTCAGTTTTAAATTGTTAAGCTGAAGTGTCTGGATAGCACCAGAAGTTATATTTCAGAAGTTTTTTACAGCTCGATTCCAGTGGGCTTTTTAGTTTCACCTGAATTACATTAAAATAGTGTGATAATACAGTCCTGTACTAAATCATTCCAGTTTTTATTTATTCTTTTTTGTTTTATGGAAGTGTTGATTTATTGTCCACCCAATTTATTCATTTTTTTTTAAAAAAGTGGAAAAAAATATTATAAACAGTAAAATAGTATTAACAGCAGCGCGAACTGTGGCTTACGTAATTAAAACCAGAAAGATGAGTCAACACGTCTCTAAAACAGTTTGAGCATAAGTGTATGTGTGCTCTTTTAATTGGGTTTCACTTAGGATACCTAATAAAGTGGCATCCGGGTGTGCCAACTGAAAGGGTTACTGGCTATATCCTGGATTTTGATAAGGAAAATCGAGTGTTTTCAGAGAAATAAAGCTTGTTTCGGTTTGCAAATGTATTATTTTTATGTCAGGCCAATGGGACAATGAAACCATCAGAAAGTAACTTTAATGAAACATTCAATATTTCAAAAAGACCTGCATTAATTTTTACTGCATTATTCATTTTGCAGCATAGTTAATTTGCTGATGTAATTTTTATAATAGAACCTTACATTAAACTTTTCCACATATTTCATGGTTACTCTTAAGGAAATTTGTCTAACATGATCCATGAAAATCAAACACTGGAGTCCAAAAATATGATTTAGGTCTGAATACTTAAATCATCTTGAATGCAAGAATAAGCTGACACAGATTGGCAGACATGGAGAACTAAAATAGTTTTCACTACCTTAACCCTTTCATGCATAGTGGTCACTACAGTGGACAGCTATTCAAAAGCTGTTCGCTTGTATATGCATGTGTTTTGTTGCTATAGTTGCATATCAGCCAACACAGTGGATACTTGTGCATTATCCCATACAATGCCACCTATTGCCCAGTCAGGGCACAAATCAAAAAAATATGTTTGCAGGTGGTAAACATGGCATTACAAAAATGCCAATAGATGTCATGATGCTGCGTGCACATGAAAAACAAAGTATGTCTCCATACAAAAACACTCAGGAAAAATGTTTTGACTGAGGTTCTTATAATTCATGTATGAAAGGGTTAAAGCTGCTTAATAAGAAACAAAAGACATATAACTAATATATGAATATTCTAAAAATCCAGTACTCTTACAAACCTTTATGTTTTTCCATTGCTGACATTTCCCTTCTTAAGACTAAAAGAATAATCCATCTTAAACTTAAACAGAGGATTAGTGCTTTATTAATACGGCATCATTGTTCTATCAGCATTTTGCTATTAACCATGCTTAGCATGCACAGTAGACTACTGATTTGTGCTGTGAACAAGCAGGGGATGTTTAAGTAAAAAAATAATAAATAAATAAAAACAACTCCTCTTTCCCTGCAGCTAAAACAATGCTGTATGAGGGAGAATATTACAGAGTGTGCTGCAATGATGAACATTTCCTCCTGTTTCATGTTTAACCCTGCTCATTTCCCACAGTAAGAACTCCGGAAACACACAAGTGTGCACAGCAGCTTGGGGGGAAGATGACTGATGGCTTGTTGTCATGATGTTTGGGATTCTGCCGACTCGAAGCCTCCTGGCTCACTGAAGCTATGAAGCGCTGCAGCACATACTACAGGCTATAGTTGAAAAGTCCTGGTATTAGTAAGGTATTGCTTCATTGTCACACTGTTGAGCCTGTGCAGAATGCAGTTATCTGTAATGTCCCTGGCCATTTGCACAGTAGTTGCACTGGATTTATGATTATGGCTCATGTGCTGAGACAGATTTCTACTATTCAACAATGAAGCAAGAACAATTATTAGAATTTCACACTGAGCGGATGGGTTATTTTGTTTTCAGTTGGTATTCCCTGGATTGTGTGTGGTCAGGGTATACACTAAGCTAAACCTTATTCTGACCTGGGAATTTTTCAAAAATGTCAATATTTGGGAAAAAAAAGCTGACACGCTCCATCAATCACATAGATAGCCATCTTTCAACTGGTCAATGTGCCACGCTTCTGTGTGTGCTTCTTCTTTAGTCCTTTCTCTGGACCTTGAATTATTTCTCTTTGTCCCTCTGCCATATTACAGCTCTATCATGATGCCTGATGAGCCTTCCCACCATAAACATGGCATAGATAGCTGTCATCTTCCCCCTCTTGGAACTGCATTAACAGCAGTGACCCGTCTGGCTGGTGGTGACAGTCGTCTGTCAGCGCTGGTTAATTCTCAGCCTTGTGAGGGTCAAGAGCTGACACATAATGAGACTTGACAGTGTTGCAGGGCTAGACAAGGATCTGGTGTCAACAGCGGTCGTACCATCATGTCAGCAGCGGCAGGATGAGAGTTCACTTCAAAACCAAGGAGGTAATCTGAGCACGGCCGCACTGATCCCAGGGCCTTGACTGCCTATTGACACACATCAGAGAATGGACGCAAAACAAATTAGCATCAGTCAATATTTCCCCCCTCCTCCTGGCTCCTGACACAGCCACCCAAGTGCTGCCATGTTTACCTCACCTCCAGTCAAAACAATAGAGACTATGGGGATAATGATGAAAAAAAATGTCTGCACTCAGTTTTAAGAGGGTATTTAGCTGTTTATGGGCAGAATAGTCCCATTTCTGGTCTGTGTGTAAGAGTGCAGAGTTTGGTTTGAGGGGGATTAAATTCAGAATTGTATTTGCAGGATCCATTTGATTTAAACTGTGATATTATACTCTTTCTAAATCTTGCACAGAATTTGTGGTTTAGGGGACACAAGCTGTCCAGAGGAAGGAGTCTGAGCTAAAAATCATGCAACTTCTGTTCCACTGGGCAGTGATGTGGAACATCACCTCATATATGCAAATCAAACATATGGCACTTCTGGGAATAAGCATGTATTGTTGTTGTTGTTGTTGTTGTTGTTGTCCTACAAGATAAAAAGGTTACTTGGTTTTGAATGCAATTTGAATGCATCCAAGGGCTGCAATAGTCTGTGGCTGCTGCATTTAAAAAAAAAAAAGGGGGGGAAAAAAAAAACATTTGCAAATGTAAAAGCCGAGATTGCCCGCACCTGTTTTTTTTTCCATCTTCCTCTTCTTTTCCCCTCTCTGCAACCCTTTCCCGTCCCCCGCCTCCCTCTGCTGAAAGCCATTACAGAAATACAATTTCTAATACCTCCGCACAGGTCTTCGATCGACTGCAAACAAATTTATATTCAGGCGGTAAACAGAAAGCTGCAGAGATTTATTTATTGAGTGTGGAGGAGAGAAACAAGCTAGCGTGTGAACCCTGAGTAACCTCCGAGCTGACATGAAGATGGATCAGTGCACCATGCAAATGCATGGAGAGAAGGGATATATTGCACTCAGTCATTCAGCACATCGCTGCCTGTAGAATCCCATTAACTCCCACAGCTGGGACCATATTTCTGTGTTGTAAGAATGCAGTTAGAAGTTGTTCATTACGCTGAATTATTCTGTAATTACTGCAGACTTAAAAGACATAGGAAATATAGTTAAAATAACGCGATAAGAACGGAGGCAGATATTTTATAGGTTAGGGTTTTAATTAAATGTTACCTGTTAGATAGCACATAATACTAATATTATTAATGTTAATAATAGTTCTACTACTACTACCAGTAGTAGTAGTAATAATTATAATAATAAAACTAATATAACCGTGAAGTTACTGTATTTAAGTAGTAATAAAATGCATATTTAAAAATTTATTGCATTCCTTAATAAGATTTTTTTTACTAATTAATCTAAGA
The DNA here is from genome assembly GCA_015108495.1 of Heterochromis multidens. NCBI lineage: Eukaryota > Metazoa > Chordata > Actinopteri > Cichliformes > Cichlidae > Heterochromis > Heterochromis multidens. The sequence continues at coordinate 28,789 of VUQS01030640.1, read as the reverse complement.
GTCCATGAAAAACATAAATACTGACATAAATAAGTTAAAAATAATAAATAACTTTACATGTCTTCAACTTATTGCAACATCACAGCATCTACAGAGATAATTTAATAAAAGTGTCACTCACATGAAACGTGATTAACAGACGTACAGCTTAAAATATCAAGCTAACTGTTTAATTTTTGTTTTTCTTTTTTTTTACCCACAAATGTTGGATTTATTGGAACTGTGAGGTGGCATATCTTCGATATAAAGTGAAAGCAAAAATAATTTGGTTTTCAAATTAATATTAGAAGTTAACACTGGCGCATCAGGGTTACTATCAGCTCTATTAATTCCCATGATTTTAAATTTATGCGGGCAGGCTGAGCGCCACAGTGATGCGTGAATTTGAAAGTAGGTCACCATAAATAAATAAATTAAAAAAAAAAAAAACAGCTGCACTGTGGAGCTCCTTGATCGTTTCATATCTGTGGATGAAAAATACTGAGCTGCTACTTGTGTGCCTGTAGATCTGCTGTTGCACCAAATGTCTTTTAGGAAGGTGTAGGGCCAGCAGATGCTTACTTGCGTTATTTTCAAGCTATGTTTACTTTTTGCGGTTATTTGTTTCTGTCACTCCTTCAACTTTAAGCCATGTAACCTTGTTTGCACATGCGTGAAAACTGTCCCACAGTGGTTCATTCCCGAATAAACACAAGTACAGTCCTAATAGCAGACTGCTGTGCTTTGAAAGCACAGTATTTTTGGTGAGGGGACCTGCAAGCCCAGCTGAGGAGCAAGTTAAACTTGAGATGAACACGTCCTCTCTGTCACTTACAGCTTCTTGATCTTCGCGCGGAGCCATTTTTGTATTTGTTCGAGACTAATTACAAATCTGCTGCCACTGAACTTCTAAATACCAGCTGTCACGACCTCTGAACCCATCAAGTGTGTCTTTCACATGACCTAAGCCCTTTGCTAAAGAGGGCCCTGGGTTTTTCAAGAAGCCTTGAAAAATTTACATAATCCATTAGCTACATCAATGTAGACTTATATTATGTTAAATCGCCTTTGGAAAAAAAAGCTTTTCATTGTTATCTTGAAAAATTACGGGTGTAGAAGAATTTGACTTTCTCTAAAGGGACAAAAACTGTTTTGGCGTCATGTCCTACCTGTCTGAAGGTGAGAGGCCCACAGAGGCCCTCAGTGTGATGATGATTGACTTTCCTGCTGCTTTCTAAGGATGTTTGTAGTTTTGTTCTGTGGGCCTGCTTGTTGTGCTCGGACACCATTAAAATGTTGACCTTAAGTGAGTCTCACAACTTGCTTGCTCGGCTTAATCAGTTTTGTCCAGCCTGATGACAGAGATGTCCAGCTATTGGCCGAGAAGGGGAGGGCACGTCATCTCCATCAATCAGGGACTGCTGTTTCTCCTCTGAGGAATGTCCCCACGGTCGTCCAGCCGCCTGACCATGCATGAGAGGCCGGGCATGAAGTGCAAGCCCGTCCAATGATTATGCAGGGGAAAGGTGATAATGACTTCCTATCAAGAGTTAACGGCCGAAGGGGAGAATAGCCCTCTGTTAACGGGCTGCTGCCGAGTAAAAGAGGTCATAAACCAGGACCTGGGCAGCAGGTCTCATCCTGAGCTCGGTGGTCGTGATGAGGAGGGGAAAGTGGAGGTGGAAGTTGCCTCAGGATTTTATTCTCCGCATCTGACTTTGTGCACCTCTTCGGACAGCCCTCCTCCTCCACCAGTGTTTGAGACTCTGGAGGGATTCTCGACACTGGCCTGCCCCCACTCGTCCCGTGTCCCCTGGCGGTGCAGGGCGCAGGGGCAGGGCTCTCCAGGACGTGGATACTGCGCGTCAAATAAAGAGAAGCCACACCGCTTTGGGTCACTTACGGAAGAAATTCAAATTTACCCTTACGATAGCCCCGAGATTCACGTCGCCGTGGGAAGTTCCACTAGCTCTGACTGTAACGGAGGTGAAACGGATGAAAGGAGTAAAACTTTTGAGTGGATGAGAGTAAAGAGGAGTCAGCACCGGGCGGGTAAGTTTTTGTCCAGGGATACGGAGCGAGAGAGGGAGGGATGAAATAACCGCGAGTTTTTTTTAGGACAATTATTTTTATTTATGTATTTATTTTGTTCAGTTGTTTCCTTTAAATAACTTTCCGTCATAGTTAAGAAAGTTTGATCGAAGTTTTCTATTCGAGCAGGGAAAAAAAAGAAAAAAAAGCTGACGTGTGTGGTGCGTCACCGTGAACGATTTCCTCCGTCACCAACAAACAAAAGATGAATTTCAAAGATAAATGTTCCCCCCTTAAAAAGCAAATCAAAACGTTTCAAAGGCAGCTATAGCTGTTTTTACTCGACACCACATTTGAATATGCTCATGAGGACTCGGGTACAATTTTCTTAACGGTTTCATGTTAATGTATGTCTGTTAGGTTATTTAACATTTTTTGCTCCACCTACTGTTACAAGCCGGATTTAGACTGTGCACAGAGGGAGAAGGTGAAGTACAGTGAAAGGCCTGTTTAGCCTCAGTGTATATTCAACCCAGAAAACAATCAATTATTTACCCTTGCCCTTACTAACCAGCAGACTTTGAATAATGCAACAGACCACTGCCTGTCGAGGCTCACAGGAAGTTGAGTAAAACTTACTCCTGTAAGCTGGAGTGCTCCCTGAGTATTGATTAGTTGTCTGTTTGTAATGAAAGCCCTTGTGTATTGATTTCAGTTTGCAGCACCTTTACATGTGTCCACCTTTTTAACATAATTGCTGTCACAGATCATCATTTCACTGACTGATGAGTTCTGGGCAGAGAGCCCACAGAAGAATACATATCCCAGACTTAAAAAAAAAATACCAGGAGCCTACTAATGTGAAAAATGCCCATCAATCCTCAATTTTATGTGAGTTATAGTATCTTATATAGATCCTTCATTTGATCAATAATGTCACTTGATTGACTGGCCACTGTACTTGGGTTGGGTTTCATAAATTTTACATACAGGAAGATTTACAACAGCGGTGGTCCAGTCCTGTTTCTTTCTTTCTTTTTTTTTTAATAGTGCAGTCTGTGTCTGCTGTAAGGATGCTGCTGACCCAAATATCCAGTGACCAAATCTGAACAAACAAAAAAACAACAAAAACCCCCCCAAAAACAAAACAATAAAAAAACAAAAAACTGTCTGTGGTAGAAGGCCCCAGCTTCTCTGCAAGGGATGCAACAAAAAAAAAAATGTGAGCATAAAATAATGTCATCATCTTTCTGATGCTGCTGCTGCACGATCTCAAAAAGGGGACACATTACATTTGATTTTAATTTTGATTGTTTTATGACTCAACAATCGCAATATCTCTAGCACCCAATTGCATGCTCAAAATTCAGGTTAGTGGTTAAAGTAAGGTTCCAGATGGTCCTAGTATAAGAAACTATATGGTGATGGGACAAGCTCAAACCTATGAAATAGCAACTGCATTTAAAAAAAAAAAATCTTAATTTACATTAGTGGCTAGGCTACAGATGTGCATTCACACATTCTTCTAAAGATGCTGCTGTGACAGAAATAGAAATGTGGCATGAACACATAAATACTGAAATGGTGTAAGAAACAAACAAACAAAAAAAAACAAACAAAAAGAACTTTCATGTTTTTCAGAATATAGATTGATGCCAAAGTGAGGAAGGTAGAAGGTGACAGCCACACTGCTGATTGATCTAGAAGTCATTTTATCCATCAAACACATTAGAGACACACTCACATGATCCAAATCTATGTGCTTGAGAAAACCATTTGCTCACACCCACCCACGCAGAAAGACATTTCCTGCCAGTATTGTTTGTATCTCTGTAACCTCTTTCTGTATCTCTCTGAAGGAGATCATCTGTAGGAGTAACTCATTAGCACTACTGTGTAACTTGTAAAAGAGTCATTAGTGAAAGTATGCTTTCCTCTGGAGGTTGTATTGGTTTTGGCACCAAAAAAAAGTCTTGCGTATTCTTCCATGTTGAAAGGCCTCCATAGACCTGCTGTAACCTGATCTCCTGGCTCAGTGTATATACTCCCAGTGCGTCATTCTTCAATTATGCTTTGACAGCACCTGAATTACTGTGGGCTGGATGCCCAGATGACTGAGGCAATGTGTATTGATCTATCCCTTTTCTTCTTCCCTCTCCTTGGCTTGGAAGGCCCTTCCATTCCCTTTGCTGGCTGGCTATTTTTAAGCGTGCAAGTCATTCCTCAAATATTTAGTTTGATTCTTTTATGCCTTCTGGCCGGCATCAATTCTATTATCTTTAGAGCCATTAATCAGAATGTGCATGTGATTTGCACTCCAGAAAGCTGAAGTTCTTAATTACGTACAGTTTCTCTGTATTGGTTCTTCATATTCACTGCCCTCTAATTCTCAGGCTCGGTTACCTTCGCATTCATTTTCTTAAAACACAGATGTTGACATTTATCCTATAACTGACCTTTCCATCTGCTATGCTTTTCCAAGTGGCTGGAGGCCTGTTAACCTTCCTCTCTATGAATTGTGGTGGGAGGCATTGCTCTACACCTGGCACACTGACTCCATTATGCAGAAGCAGCAGCCCATTTTCTCAGAGGCAAAGACACACTGACGACTACCCACAATGTCAGCAATGAAAAATCCAGATATAGCTGCACTTCCTGTCATTCATTGCACATAAGTAGCACAGATGATACTTTAATGTGTAACCCAGAAACCTCAGAGAACAAAAATGGAGACATTTGTCATTAATGCAGCGTTCGAAAGGATTTGTAAACTGTTAAACTGTCATTGACACAGAAAGACCCAAAGGCAAATAATTAATGATTCTGATGAATACAGTTAATGGACTGTAAATGCTACAAAGTTGTGTTGAATTGCCAAACATCTGACTGCTTTATATCAGAATATACAATGGCATACATTATTTTTTATATAATTTTTAATGAACTCGCTGGATGTTTTGATGAACACACTTTTAAAATATAATACAGTCCTGTAATACTGTGAAACATCCAAACTCTCAGACTCAGAAGTGTCACTTTAAATCTCTGATACATTTTTAGACTTTAACCCTCTGAGCTCGTGGACTGCAATGTGTTGCACAGGTCTTTCTGTTATTATGTCCACTGTAGATAGCACAAAATTTCAAGCCTCTCTGCTTTATATCACCTCAGGATTTTGCAACGTGCCTATAAGCTTTTGGTAAAGTTGATACCTCTGATGAATACATCTTTATTATACAGGGGGAAAAAGGGCACTTTAAATCATCAAGCTGGCACAGAGCCAATTCCTGTAAATTAATTTTTTTCTAATATTACCCCTAGTGAATGCTTCAATACTTTCTCTATGTCAAGAAAAATTGATTATTTATTTATTTTGTTATTCTCTATTTTCACTCAGGTTGGGCAGAAAATCATTTATTTCCATAATAAACATTTAATTTATTTTTCTGGGAGTATACAAAAGTTATAACTTCATATATAGCCGAACAAACTGAATTTTTCATGTTTCAATTCTGGAGAAAATTTTCATCTTATTTCGAGGATATGGGCGTGGATAATTTAATTCAGAAAGGTTTTGTGGTTCTTTTGTTGGTAGCCTCATTGATCTTGCTGAAGAAGGTTTTCATGTCTTCTCTCCCCAGCCAGGACGCACATGACCTGTGGGTTCAGTATTGTTGACTCGGGCCTCGGTGTTGTGGAGGCTGGAAACCGCGCGGATGGCCATCCCACGGTGAACGGGCCCCCGAGGACCAGTTATAGCACCAAGCAGCTGACCGAGCTGGAGAAGGAGTTCCACTTCAACAAGTACCTGACGCGGTCCAGGCGGGTGGAGGTCGCCGGCGCCCTGCAGCTTAGCGAGACCCAGGTGAAAGTTTGGTTTCAGAACAGACGCATGAAAGAGAAGAAATTACAGAGAGACGGGCTGCTCTCCGACCCGAGGCCCGCGGCTCCGCACTCACACGCCGACACTTTGGACACCTGCCCCTTCCCCGGACCGACCTAGCCAAAAAACACCTGCTCCTGAACTCCTGAACTGCAGGAGCTGCACCGTGCGTTACACGGCAAGCCTGCAAATGTTTTGATTGGCGTTTGCATCGTTTTCAATCAGGCTTCACCTTTATTTGCTTACAACGATGGATGCTTAACGCAAGAAGCGCAAAGGCAAGTTTCTTCATGCAAGAACGGGTCGAAACGATTTGTCATTCTCCCCGGCTTCAGACTGGCGCTCTGATTTGAATATTAAAATCAAACTCATCCCATTGCGCTCCTATCTACACAATGTAAACGAAGATACAAACTTATATTAATTGCCCATAGAAACTGTGGAAGTCAATTTGCATATTTTCTTTATTATTATTTATTATTAATTTATTTATTTTTACCGTTTATTCGGGAACAAACTTGAATACATTTATTTAACTCATGCTTCAGTTTAAAATGTTTTTTTTAATATATTTTTTTAATATATGCCTATATATATTTTACAACATTTATTCCAATTATTCAATTAAATCACCTAGCTGCCGTTTCAAACAATTTAAGTCCAAAATTATGGAGATTTCCTAAGCTGTTTGCCTCTGACAGCTCACATTTGAAGATAGGGGGAGATGCACCTGTTGTAGACAGAGCACACACAATATGTTAACAAATAGTTATCAGGCTAATTTAGCAGCGCTTTAATCCTGCCTTCGTATTATGTGTTTTATCCACTTCTAAGATTTCCTTTATACACGGAACGATTAAAAAGCCATGATTGATGGAGAGATTTATCGACGGGCTCGTATTGGAGTATTGATCCGTGGTGATCCATCTATTTGAGGCACAAATATGGGAGCATTTGCATGCATGTGTAACTGCATGTTAATGGAATGTAGAAACGTCACGATCGGGAGCTGTTGCGTCTTTTATTGCCTCTATATATGCATCAGAAAATGATAATTTAGCTGAAAGACTCATGCGGGAGAGCAGACAATAAAACGGTGCCTGTGCTGTTTTGCAGATCAACCAATAAACTGTGTGGCCCCAGCAGTTCGAGCAGCTAAATATTCCTTCCAGATTCACATCTCATCTCATATAAAGTAAATGATGGTAAACACGGCCCTTAAACACTGTTATGTTTCCGGTATCACACTGCGTTTCTATCATGTTAATGTCTGCTTTAATATCAAGATATGGGCCATCAGGCACATTAATTTTGTGTAAGGGAATATTTTTGTTTAGCTTTCAATTAGCGTGTTTGCACTGGATATGAAGGTTACTGGATCCAAAACGAATATTAATCATAACAAAGGAATTAAACTTGAGTGTTGGAGATTAGAAATGAAGTGCTAGGATAAAGAAAGAAGAAGAAGAAGAAGAAGAGGAAGAAACTGGGTCGGTTTTAAACCTTTGACAAGTGTGCTCGTTGGAATATGGCACGTAAGTAAAATGCTACTGGTAATACTTATTTAAAGTAATACAATTGCACCGTTGTAAGGCACAAGAGTAGACATGAAGGCTGCAAGGCCAAGCTAATATATGCAGTTACACCAGAGTTCACCTCTCACCTCCTGACCTTTGCCTTGCCTCGGAACAACGATGACCCGGTCAGCGGCTCAGAGAGAGCAAGATGCACCATTAATTTGGGTGACCTCGAAGTCTGAGCTTTTCTCTTTCTTTCTTTCATTTTCTCTTTTTTCAACAAGCAACTCCAAATGCTTTTGTTCTGGTGTGGGGTGTGTATGTCCACACAACAATATTTCATCGAGCTGAATAGAAGGGCGAGCAGGCCATATGATAATTGTTCATATTATAATTCCATACCAGGCCAGATAATGGATTTTTTCCCCTACACCTAGAGGTAACCTAATTTTTGCCCCGTCTCTTATTTTAATAAGCCAAAAAAATATGCTACTGGCTCAGTTTATAAACTGGATGAAAGAGTCTTTTCACCCAATAAGTTTTTGGATATAAACTACAGACCTATTTTTAATAGCAAAGTTGAAATATTATAGTTACTTGAGCATGCTCAACAGTTAATATGATTCCATGTCAGAGCCAGCATAAACAATATTTGGAACAACTATTCATTAGAAGCTTGCAGTTTATATATTTTATGCATATTTGCTTGAAGAATTAAAAAAAAAAACCCTACACACACCTATTATTCTCCAACCCCCAAACAATATCTTTTTAATGTGCATCTCATTAGTGAAAGCCAGAAAGGAAACGAAGTTCAAAGTTAAAGAAGAGGGGCTGACTTTACAAACATTTAAAAGTTTTCTTTTTTCTTTCTTTCTTTCTTTTTTTTTTGTATTTGATATGAATGATTTTACATGCAAGCAGGGCCGAAATATGTTGAGCCCAATTTATTTTGCATTTGCATTTAAACAAAACACACACTTAAGGCTGCCTTTCTCTAAACAAAATAGCACAAAGTGGAATGTTTAACAAAACCATCAAATGTGTTCGTCTCGTTAATGCAAAGTGTGCGCATGTGAAGGTCACGAGGATAATGATGGGCACAGCGATGTTGAAATCATTTTATTATAAAGCCAAAAACTATGAAAATGTCCCCTGTTCTTACTGAGAAGTGTTGTTTATGTTGACCTTATTAGAAACTCTTATCATCTTATCATATATTCCATTGTGACAGGGCTTCATGTTACAGGTTGTAATGTGCACAGAGGATGCTTGGAGCAGGTGTGCACTCTGACTTCTTTTTAAATACAAACTTACTTAATCGCATGTTCTACTGCATAATAGATTCACCTAAAACACACAACAGGCTCAGTAATAGCAAAGAAAAAAAAATGTGAGAAAAGGAAAAACTTAATGTAAATTAGAAGGAGGAGGTAAATATGGGGGGAAAAAAGTTTATTTATTTTGTGTGAACTATCACTTTCATTTCATTGTGTGGCAGCTTCAGCATTTGCATCTCAATTGATGAAAGGAGAACTGCATTGTTTGTTCAGACCTGACATTTAGTTCGAAAGCATTTGAGCGTGACTCTGCTCTGATGAATTTGTACTCTCATGTAATTCCTTCCTGAAGATGTACGGTTGGTTCACAAGACTGACAGCTGTGCTGTGCTTAGACACACGCAAAACACGTGGCAAGTGGAAGGAAAGTTAAAACCAAAATTACTCAAATCCAGATGTATTGCTGCCACAGGTAGCACCAGCATCATCATGAAGCAAGTTAAACTTTTCTTCACCTTCATTTTTCTCCTCTTTATTTACAGCAGTTATTTCTCATGATGAAACTCAATCTAAAATCAGTTTCATTCTCCTCATTAATTCAGTAGGAAACATATTAATATTTAGAATAAATATAATAATTTGTTTTAAAAATAGTTCCACGTTTCATTTAAGTATGAACAGAAAACACACAGCTTAGATGTTAAAGTAAATCCACTGATGTATTAATGTATAATGAATGAGGCTATTGACAGTCTCTCATTTCTTCTCTTCTCTATTGCTGGCTGATGTGGGCAGCTGTTACAATCCTCCCGAGGAGCACTGAGGCATGAGCAATGTGTGCCTTACAGAATATTGTACACTACATTTTAAATGAATATATATAAGTGGGTTCTTTCTGAGCTTGTTTTAATTAATGCTAAGTTAACCTGAAATTAACTCAATGCATAATATGCATGTAATATTTTCACCAAGCTCAGGGGAATGAAATCAATTGATCACATTAAGCTTTTTCTAACTTTATGTGAAGCACTTACAGAATAGATAGCTTGGTTGTTGTTTTAATTATAGGCCATTTGAATGCTCTCCTCCCTTTTAGTTTTTTCTGCTTGTCTGATTTTACTGTTTTTCTTTATTTGCAAAGACTTTCATGCACTATTAGTCTTTTTGATCGGTGTCATTCACATATTTGACTACCAAACAATTTGTACATCAAGAAAAGTAGAAATGCAGTGCACCTGTTTGTGCACGAGCGCATGCCAATGCATGTTTGGATGTTCTGTGTACAATTACACAAATATGTGTTTGGTTTCCTAGGTGCTGCTAATAATGCTCTCAAAAAGATACAAAGCACCTATTTGAATAATTGTTCACTCGCACGTGTACACACACGCGCATACAAATCCATACATAACACATTCTGACAGAGCTACGCTAAACAACATGCACACCAGTCCAGTCCTTGCCTCTCCTCTCTTGCTCCACTCCAGGGAGCAGATGTTTGGGGACAGCTTACAGCCTCAGCGAATTTCTGTGTACAAAGCAAACAGCAGCACTCAGCACTTCTGGCTGCAATGGGAAATGTGCTCTTGAAGTGGGGGGAGGGGAAGCCTTTGAGTCACTGTAAGGTATCATGAGGATGGGTGGAGAGGGGGAAAAGAGTGAGAAGGAGGGTACACACAGAGGTGAAACTGTGTCAAGGTTACAAGTGGGTTGCATAGGAAAATCCCCCAATTTCCTGAGACTTCTGCTGCTGTGTGCTGAAGCGGTGCAGGGCAGCATCCTGGCCAGTATACTTAGTATCTCCTGTGTGACATCATCAGAAAAATCAAGCTACATATCTGATTGTGTGTCTACATGACCTCTCTAATGCAGCTCTGTCTGCTCACTAGTTTGGATTGCCCTTTGAAAAGTTGCAGACACGCATAAAGTGGAGGGAAAAAATGGGAAAAACAATGTAATAAGTCGTCGCAGATATTGCTGATATTGCATCTAAGACATCAGCTACAGCATGGGACCAGTTCTGCTAATGATGCCACCGATATAATGCATTGATTTAAAGGTGCTGCTCCTGTGGCAGTATGCTACCCGTGCCCTCTTTTATTTGCCTTCTATAGAATTGCAATCTTATTTAAAATGATCACTAAACATAAGCTGTCAAAATTGCACATTAAAATGACAATATTATTTTGCACTTAAATAAATACTTTGTGCCCTTTTCATCCATTCCAAAATATTTACAGTGCAGCTTTACTGCATATGCTCATCAATATGCTGCACGCAATTAGCTCAAACATACACATGCATACACTTTCACTTGTGTATGCAAGAAGACACATTTTGACCTCTCATCAGTGTATTATAATCCCTAAACAAACCATCATAAATGAGCCCTGCCATGCTTATTTGTCTGAGCGAAAGTAACCCCCCCTCCTCTTCTGCCCTTGGGGTGAGGTTGCCATAGTGACAGATTCATAGACATATGGAGAGAGAGGAGAAGAGGAGCTTGGCTGAAGGGGTGGGGCTGAAGGGGTGAGGTGGAGGGAAGACAGAGGAGAAGGGGATGGGTACCAGTTTGAGGACGCTGGCGCTCTGTCTTTCAGATGTGTCTTTGTGTTTCATCTGTCAATCAGCCATCCGTGACAGTTTGTGCTCAGCGAGCGAACAGTTCATGAACTTTACTCTGCCAGGCGCCATCTTGGCTGTATTTCACAGGGGACGGAATTGATTTTCAAGGCAGCTTCACAACCCCCCCAAAAACATGATAGGCTACGTGTGGAGGCAACAAAATGTGTATTATTAAATTGACTTGCAAATTTGTGTCTGCATATTGCAGTCTCTTGTCATTTTGTTGCTTACGCTAATGACTAATGAGCATTAGGGAAACAAACATACAGATGTTTTTGCTCCTTGCTAATTAGATTTGGATGATGTTTTAAGCCAACCCGAGGACAGCTTGACAATGGACAAGGAAAGAGAGAGAGAGAGAGAGAGTAAGGGAAAGAAAAGAGAGTGAAAGGAAAGGGGTGTAGGTTTGCAGCGGCCATCAGGGCTGGCCTTGGTGCTGTAAAAACATATTTTTTCATCAGACATTTTATGCAAAAGGGAAAGACCAGGTGCTCAATCAAACCTCACGCCCACTGTTTTATTTTTCATCTTCACCCCTCCCACTGCCTCTCTGCACAAACCTTCTGTGTGCTTTCTCTCTACCCTCACACCATTCTTCTCTTCCTCTTCCCTCTCTGTGTCATTCGTCTTCTATTCTGCCCCTCTGCTGCCTGCTCTCCAACTGATATGAGAGAGTGACCCTTGGGCCCTCAGGGGTCAAGTGATACAAGGTCATTGGCAGGTCATCTCTGCTGACTGGCTGACCTCTAAAAGGACTTCTGGAAGGAGCCAATCAGGTCTTGCTCCTTCCCCCCTAAGGCGGATCCCCCTCCCCAGCTCCTCAGCAGCCTCTGTCACATGACCAGTGTGAGGCGTCAGAGGGAGGATGATTAATGATGCTTTTAGTACCTGTTTAGAATGAAGCTGTCCACACCGCACTGTAATTACCCACTCCCAGGCGGCAGCTGCCCAACGTAATTGCTTTTTGTTTGTTGACCTGGTTTATTGAGGAGAACGATGGCTTTGGCTGGGTAAGATGGTGCTATGTACAGTATACAGAGGTGACAATAATATGTATGTCAAAAAATTTGGTGTCATTGTATGGTAGAGATTTATGTAAGCCGGGAAAGTGTGAGCGAGAAGACGTGTACCTCGGCTGTGTGCAGGAGGAGATACAAATGAGGCAAGACACAAAGTCACTTTAGGTTGGTTCTGTGCTACAAATCCATTTCTTAACACAAAATAAAAGTGTTATGGTATTTAGCCACAAAATGTCAACAACAGATCTGCGACCTTTGCACAGAACTCCAAAGACAGCCACAGACCTCCTGTGCAAGGTTACTGTGTAACACTAAAATACACACACATTCAGCATGCATAGTCACTGAAGAGTATGTTCTGTCACGCATAATTTATGACAACATCTCAAAGGTGAAAATTCAAAGCTAAGTTCAGAAGGTCAGTGGAATACTCCACCTAGAGGTCCCCCCCCCCTCCCATTTCTTGTTTGGCTACATGCCTAAAGCAAATATGAAAATTTCAGTACCTGCGGCGCAGTGCCACGAGGACAGTGACAATGAAACTCAGATAAACAGCTCCTCGTTTGACCTATGGAGAGCATAAATTTACCACCCATAAATCCCTGAGTGTTTCAGCTCCGTTTGGCGCATTTGCAGTGCCTCTCTACCCAGACCGAGAGAGGCAAGTGTCGGGTATCAGTGCTTCTGTATGAGCAGCTTTCATCCTGCTCCTGGTTCTCACATAACTCAGTCCTGCAGCCTTTATCACCGCCTCATAAATAACGAGGCTATCGCCTGATAATGTCCGCTTAATGCTTAGTCAATAAAGCCCACAGTAAGAGGGGCCTTTTTTAGCCTCTCTCTTGTACATAAATATAAACAGTGCAGTAGATTGATGTGATGGGCAGGCTCTTTCTACACTGGGACAAAAAAGAGGCAACGTGTGGGCCCAGGAGCTGAAGGTGGGCTGTGGGGCTGCAGGTGTTTAGAGGAGATAGTGGGCTGTAATGAGGGGGGTGCAAGAGAAAGGCTGAGTGGATAGCCTTGACTGATCACCTGTGAAAGGCACATGCACACATATACACACAAATGACAGCACACAGACACTAATGCACAAAGCCACATGTGTACATCGGCACAGTCATTCACACACCAACACACACTCTAATGCCATCATTAGTTAACCCATTGGTGTTGATGCCTGGTGCACAAAAGCTCATCCTCCCTATTTGAAGGGCATTAGACCATTATGATAAAGAGGCCCAGTGAAGTGCTTTTGTATCTTGTTAGCATCTTTTCTTAATCTATTGACACATTTGCAAACCAGCCATATGCCGCTACCTCAGAATTACATCCAGGGTTGTACATTTCATTGTCTTGTGTGCACATTGCACGGACATTTATCGACCATTCGCACTAGTCATCAGACCATCCAATTCCAGTGTGGCGCCAGGGGCAGCTGTAGCCAGTGTGATGACTAAAATGGGATCAGACGGAGCCCTAGGGAGACAGAAGAGACTGACAGGGATGTTCCTGGGTTGAACGAGGGGGCTGATTGTGATCCATGAGCTAGTCAGTGTAGCAGCACCTGGGCTTGGAGTAGCAGCTTACAGAGACACAAAGTGGGTTCAAACTGAGAGGGATGATACCATCAGCTCATATGGACATACTTGGTGGGGTGTAGTTTGTGGTTTTGAATTTTTAGACAGATTTTTACAAGCCAGGTTGGTACCCAATATTAGAAAATATAAATTTAACCTGATTTCAAAACAGGAAGTGAAATCCTCAATGTGAATTTTATGGAAGGGATAATTATACAGATGTTTTTTTTTCCAGTTTCAATTATATTATAGCTAAATAAACATATTAAAGGCAGCTTTTCAAAGCCTGACATTGCCTGATGATTTGTGTCAACTATACCTTTGGGATACATACATATCCAGTTAACTTTCAAGACTCCATGAAAGTGAAGAAGTCCAGAATAAATAAAAACTGAAAACAAACAAGTGTTATGATCTCAGTTGCTTATTTCCTTTAATTTCAATATGTTTTATGTATGATTGTGTTTTCATATTTTGAGAAGTGTGTGCAATCAGGGAATATTGATGTTATGGTGTAGTGTGATAGTTAAGGGTATCTTTTTCAGTAGTAGTCTTGTTTATGCAAGCTGGCATATTCTGCAGATCCGTCCACAGCTTCCCTGTGTTTGTGTAAATAAAGATGGCTGAAAACTTGAGGATTCAATTTACTAAAAACTTATTTCCACAATAAAAGAGACACTTTTGACACTTACTTTCACTCTATATTGTCGCTGTTTGACAGTGTAGTAAGGGATTAAAAAAAAACTGTATTCAGAAAACATGACACTGGCAAAGCAGCCTTTTCTCCAACCATAGTTAGATTTACCTTAAAATAAGGTTTGTGGGACATAAACACCTCAGAATTCAGACTCAAGGACTGTCACTTTGAGCCAGGGATTGATTTGTCAGATAATGTAGGTCAAAATTCAGTTAGAAGTTTAGTTTTAGGGCCTCACGTGACAACTTAAGCAAGCTGAGTCATTCTCCAAACCCACAGGAGTAAACATCACCTACGAAAAACTCATTTATCCCAAAACCATAGGACTTTTATTGCTTCACAAAACAAGCTGGAAAATGTACAAAATCAAGCAGAGATGTGTGTTTAATCCAAACCACATGCACAACACAAACAGCAAAACAACAATGTAGCCTACACACTAGGAATCACTATTCAAGAGAAAATAATGAACTCATAATTTATGCATAACATGTAAGGCCATGTAAGGCAAATTAATGACCGACCATCCAACCTTGAAGTTGCTGGAAGGACCATTTCCTCACTACAGGGATGTTAGCTGCTCTCAGTGTAGCTCCCTTCTTAATATGCTAGGGAGTTATCAGCAGTGCAACAGCTATTTTTCTACAGAAGCCAAAGAGATGGGATTATTACAGATGAGTTTGTCTGACTCTGGGTAAGTAATACAATAAGCCTATTTGATAAAATGTTGGATGTACTTAAACGCATTATATCCAGCGTGTTTGGAAAAGCATCACTGTCATCTACCGCTCACACTGGACCTCATTTGTCAATATTTGCTTCAGTGAACATTGCTGGAATACTCTGAAAAGCTTGAACAAAACAATGAAGCTGACATGCAACGCTTCAGTCTACTGTCAGTATTACTATGTTCTTGTCATGCATTCTGCAAAAATATGGGCAATGGCTTGACTAAAAGTTGCACTTTGAGCTATTTAAGCTTACCAAAGACACACATGGGCATGCAAACTCATGCACATGCAGACAAAAACCACAGAAACCTTTTAGCGCTAAAAGGCAAAGCAGAATTCAAACTACACATTCAAATATCTTTACTCCCATTTAATTTGAAGTTACTACATAGGAGGCAGTCATCTAATGACTTCAGCTTCTTGTATTTACAATTTCCACACAACCTCAGGCCACAGATTTCCTGCCTCCCATGTGCTGCACTAATGTAGGAGGTAGTCGCCCAAAGGATGACATGGAGCATGGGCCAGATTTTGGAGAAAGGTTAGCTTGGAGGTGCTCACAACTAGGGAAGGCACTGCTCCGAACACTGCGGCAAATGAATCTCCTGGGTAATGGAGACAAAACTATTGCAAAATTAGGAGAGACATTAACTGGGGTATCAATAAATAAACCTCTAATTAGGAAAAAAGAAGCAGAGCGAAGCAGGAGCAGCAGCACGGGGGGAGAATATCAATGGGATGTTCACATCTGTATGCAGGCACAGCTCTCTAGTGAGGGGCTGGGCCTCACAGGGGCTTCACCAATGGCGCTGGCTCACCCATCCATTCCCATCTTGCCCTGGCGGAGAGTGTGCCCACTCTGACTGTGCAGTGAACCTAGTGTGCAACCTCCCCTCCTTCCAAGGCTTCCTCTATGTGCTCCAGCTCCCAGTGTTTCCATCTTCTTCTCTTCTCTTCTCTTCTCTTCTCTTCTCTTCTCTTCTCTTCTCTTCTCTTCTCTTCTTTCTAACCAGCTTATCTGCACAGTGCCCTGAGTGTGCCGCTGTGCTCTGTGACTTCACCATGATTGATTGTGGTGGGGGTCCTCCACTCCCTTGGTGAGAGCAAAAATGGAGGAGCGAAAACAGGAGAAAGCAAAGAAGCCTGGAGAGAGTCAGTGATGGGTAAAGTGAAACAGAAGCAGTATTTGTGTATGCACATCTGTACATATGTGGGCTCATATGTATAAATATACATTAGGTTTGTAAAACGTCTTCATGTTGGTAAGAATGAAGGTTAACTAAGTCTGTTCAGGCCTGGAGTCTGCATGCAGGTATTTATCCAGTGATATGGATAAAGACTAGTGATGTTTAGTGAGCAGAGGGATGTGCAAGTGCAACCTAGGTGTTGTGGAGGCTGGGGGTTGAGGGGTGCGTGGCGCTGACCGCTCCCTGTCTCTCTCCCCCTCTGTTCCCTGGAGGGTAATAAAGACTGATGACACTGATGCTGTGCCATCCGGCTCCACAGTCTCCACTGCACAACCATTTGCGCCATCATTTATCCCGCTCCCCCCTCCCCGCTCTAATTCTGCTTTAATAACCGCCAGCTCCATTCATCAGTGTATTGACGGGCATGACAGGCGGTGCGGCACACACTAACTCCCTGCCCTTTACTCGCTCACAGCTGGGGTCAGTGCGAGGTCACACAGTCAATAATCACAACACACCTCACTGTCACCTTGGAGCGACTACATGCCCTGCATATCTATCCTCACGTATGCCCAAACTGCTCATTGACTTTACTGCTTCTTACCCAGTACTGTGCACGATCGCTAAGGCAGAAGACTTGGAGAAACAGTAGTGCAAGAAACATGCATAGCAGAAGAAGAGTTGATTTTATTCCACTGGTGGTCCAAACATAAGAACACAGACAGACATTTAAGTGAGTTGGATAATGCTATCCCAAAATCCAAAAGTATTCTTTTTACTCAGTAAGAGTCAGTCTGTCATATAGAACATCATATCTACTCTTTGCTCCCTCCACTTTTTTCTTTTTTGTTTTGAAGGGGATGGGCTTTTTGGGTGTGGTGGTGGGGGGTAATTGCGGGCAGTCATTTGTTACAGGTGCAGAGCCTCCTTGTCTCTCCTTGGGCATTCACCTCTTCATATGCAAAACATGTCCTGCTGTCCTCCAACTCCAGCACAGTTTGCCGCCATGACACATTTTTTCTTCATTTCAGCTTGACAGTGACATTTATGTTCATTTGCTCTGTGCAATTGTGAAGCATCTGGAGAGGCTGTATCTCTTTTTTCCCCTCCTCCCTCACCTCTTTCCTTTTTTTTTCTGTTCTGACAAAAATATTAATGCACATTTGCATGCCACAGTGACTAAGCCCTTGATGAACAGTTGGATTTTTAGGAACACACAGAGGAAAAACTCCTCTGCAATTATACATGGCAAGAAGACTAAGGACTGCGAAGGAGTCTACTGTTTTTAGATAGATTACATTGAGCAAGTCAGGATATAGCCAAGATCACTGGCACTGGGAACCTACACCAGTCCATGAATCTTGTGATGCTGCTGAGTATGGTGGTGCTGGGAGTTGTGGTGCACTGGGGAGCTGAACATGCTGCACACAGTGCTGGGCCAGGTGGCACCCACCCTTCTTCCTGCTCCATGGTCACATGATTAATCCCTGCGCTCTCTCACAATTCCTAGTATTTTTCCTGACCCCTCCTGCCTACACGTGCACATAGACACACAAATATTACAAAGGGACAAACAAAAGAATTTTAGATTTACTGTGAAACACATTCTTTACCTTGAAGCATACATATATGCACATATTTCCCCACCCCCAGCCCCACTTCACCTATCCTGGACAGGCAGCAGCAGCAGCCAGGGGTGCGGGTGCTGAGGGCTCTAATCTGCGGTGCAGGTCCCATCGGCAAGGATCATTGAGCTAATTAATAATGTGGCACAGAGAGGGATGGCAGTCATTAAGGAGCCATGGCTGTGTGTGCTGAGATGCTGTGGGCTTCTGCACGGGAGTTTGTGTGTATGTGTGTGTGTGTGTGTGTGTGTGTGTGTGCAGGGGGGGTGCGTGCAGATAGAAGGGCGGGTGGGTTTAGGGAGGGGGTACTGCAGACACAGGGACTGACTCCTGCGTGAAGCCTTTTGATTCATAATTCACAGAGGCCAAGCAAATAGGAAGACACATCATTATACCAGATCCACACGCACATATGCAAACACGCATACAGTGTGATTATAAATGCATGTACAACAGATGTGTCACATAATTTCCTGCAGGTATACTCTGTTGAATTTCTTTAAGGGTCATCCAGAGTGTGGCGAAGCAGGATTTCCCTGTCTCTTTTTGCATCAATAAAGACAACTCTGCTTTCCAGTTAGACCACACTGTAAGTCAGACACAAGTGGAGCAGCACAGTGCTCCATGGGGTTTTGTTTCAAACACTCTACTGCACCAGGAGAGCCTATCATTTCCAGTTTACAGCCATATGTTAGGAGGCGCTGTATACATCACCAATATTTACTATAGGCAAGGGGACCAGAAGGCTAAGAGCACTTGGTTGTGTGAGGCAGCCCAATAGCTCAGCCTGGGCTAATGAAAGGAAACAACAGGAGCAATTAGCAGTGTAAACAAACAGCTCGCTGAGGCCCCAGTCTCCAGCCTCCCCCCTGACAGCAAAGGGACTGGCAGCCTGGAGTAGAAGGTAATTGGGGGAGCTAGGAGCCGAGACAAAATCAATGGCAACGCATGCACAGACACGGCATGATTACTCACCACCCCGCGTCACAGCACCGGGGACTCAAACACGACAAGGTATTACAGCAGGTTTGACCCTGCCAAGTTTACACTCACTTCAGGATGTGCTGGGTGACTGTATATCATTGGTGTTTACGTGTGCATTTGTTCTTACAGCCACAGCAAAGACACACACACACATTGGCACACTGACAGTTGACACAACCCAGCATTCAAGCATCGCACTTGGACCACTAGCCATATAGGAGCCTAATGACCTTCCTCTCAGTCTAATTGATCTCATCTTGGTGCCACTTATGTGTCTGCCTCTACACTAATGTCTCCTATTCACTCACTCATTGGGAAGTATCAGCGTCTACAGTGCAACCATGTGGCTGCGGCCTGCAGACAGTCGTGCAGAACCCATGGCCATGTTTGTCTCCTCCCTAACCCTGAGTGGAGCCACAGGGCAGAGGGGCATCACTAATGCAGAAGGCTGGCTGGGATTTCTACACTGCAGGGCACATTCTGCTGCAGGCATGGCGCTTCTGCTGTCTGAGTGCTGGCCAAGAAAATAATCAGCAGAGAGACTTTCCTGCAGAGGTTTACAAAAGTCCACCATGCATCTATTATGGGATGGGAATTGCAGATTTGATCTGAATTAGGACTTGTTGACCCTCATTTTGGGCAGCAAGATGTAACAAGTGGCAAGAGCTTAGCAGTGGTAGAAGTTCTTCATTCCTTCACTTATCTATAATTATAAATACTACATTGTAACAAATGCTTGATTACATGAACAAACCTGTTTTACAAGATGGACTACCTATGTTGCATGGTTTGGAGATGGCAATAGGACACAAAGTGGACCTGGGGGTGGCAGATTTGAAGATATGAAGATTTTCTCTGGAAGTGCACAGGATGGACAAGATTAGAAATGAGTACATAAGAGGGACAGCTCAGGTTGAGCGGTTTGGAAACAAAGTTAGAGAGGCATGGTTGAGATGGTTTGGACAACTCCAGAGGAGGGATAGTGGATTTAGTGGACAATGGATTTTGAAGATGGAGCTGCCAGGCAGGAGGAAAAGAAGAAGACCACAGAGTAGATTCATAGATGTAGTGAAAAAGGACACGCAGAGAGTTGGGGTGACAGAAGAGGATGCAGGGGATAGGCTTAGATGGAAATTGATGATACAATGTGGCGACCTCTAAAGGAGAGGCTGGAAGAAGAACAAGAACAAGAACAAGACAAAAAGAAAAAAAGAGACCTGACTTCTAATTTTCTACTCAACTAAATGTTTCAGCACCAACAGCAAAGCACCCACTATGGAGGAAGGTCTCTTTTAGAGAGCTATGGTATTTTATATAATTGAAAATTAAAATTCATAAGTGCATGCATTCATGTTGTGGGTAAATATCAAAATAATACCAAACATTTGTTTACTATTTGTAATCTTGAATAGTTTTACTCTGGGTATTACTATAAACATTAATCCCTGTAAAGTATTTAATCCTTCCATGAAGTATATTTTTTCTACCTGTAGTTTAGTCAAACTTAAAGTACCTAAAAACATCAAATATTTACTATACTTTAATAAATGCAAAAAGATACATTAAACCTCAGGTTTTATGTTAATAAACATAGGTCTTCTGGTATGTTCTTGTGCAAAGCACTGAATCCCTGCCACCTCCAGGATTGCTACAATGCAACTAAAAATGAATTCAAGTATCCCGTTTTTATAACAATTATTCCCTTTTTTACTCTCAGTGATGGCAGGAGTCAGCAAAATGCCAAAAATGTGAGGCAAACTGAAAGATTCGAGACTGTATTTCAAAAAGGATTCCACATGGACATGAATTTTGAGCTCATACTGGAGCTTAATCTGGATCTAAGAGACTTATTCCATCATTTATGCTTCAGAAAATTGGGGGGGAACACTACATTAATCACCTGCTTCAGCTACATTTCTGATTTAGTGGTCAAATGGATGGATATTGCTTCTATTAGTCCTCATTATTACTGTAAATTCGGCAATACCGCCAGGTCGGCTCAGCAGGGATTATGGACCATTATCAGCAGAGTGGAGACAGAGACAGAGATACCTTCTCTACAATTTGCAGAGCAGGCAAAGTAGAGGGGCAGGGAAGGGGAGTGCAATCAGGCTCCACATAATGTTAATACAGGAGACAGAGCTCTGATTGGGGTGCAACATAGTCCCATTCAGCTATACTTAACAACATCCTCCATAACAGCATTTCTCGGTTTACAGAGCCAAATGTCTGGGTGGTGAAGATGCACACACTTACACATTCCCTGGGCTCCAAATACCAGTGCATTACTACCCTGCTGATCATTGACAGAGCTGCCACTCACCATAGAGATGGATGCTTCTCCTGGGACATTTCCAAACCTTGTTCATTGACTAAGTTGTTTTGCTGATCTAACTACCTTTGAAAACAACACTGAGGTGAGTGTGTGTGCTTTCAAAGAGAGGCAGTTTTAGTGTTTTCATGTGTGCATTTTCATGCCAAACTGTGACTACAGCTCTCACTCCCTCGGTACTGGTAAAACACCCTCATGGGTGCTACTAAGTATTGGTGCTGAATTAGAAAGCCTGGAACCAATCTGTTTTTTTTTCCCTCTAACTTTTCTTCCTCTGACTAAACTACAAGTGATGCTTTCCCTCCTGAGATGCTCCACAAATAAGTCCTGTTGCTCATTTATGCATGTTTCCCTCCAAGTTCCTTGATTAAAAACATGTAAATGACTGGTTTAACATCCCAGCTTCCCTGAGCATTATATTAACCTCAACAAGTCTTTAAAATTTGCATTTTCATTCAATTTGAGAAGGCTCAAGGATTCTCCAGCCACCAGTGCCTATTCCACTTCACACCTCTAGAAATATCTTTATCTCCTATCAGTCTCCCTTTTGGAGTGTGTCACTACTGTGGCCTACACACACATTTCACAGTCCTGCATTCATCACACACTCCCAGCCATGTCGATAGTCGCCTGGCTGAGCAGGCTCATAATGAATTTGAAGAGTTGCACACCTATAGCAAAGTCATTTACTTTATCAGTCCGATAAAAGGAAGTGATAAGATAGTGGCTTGGCACTGTAAGAGTATCAGCCTCACTCCGCTATTCATCTCTCCAAGATCTACAAATGGCAAAGCTCATCCCTCAAGGCAGCCGCACGGAGTCTTTATCTAAAGAATTTAAAAAATGGCTAATATCTCATAAGAATGTGTGCTTATGAAACCCACCATTTCCATATCATTACCAACCATAGTGGCTGACTGCCATACTAAGAGGCTTCTCTGGTCTCTCTGTCTCTATTCTGCTTCTGGTTTGGGAACTGCTTGGAGAATACAGGTGCAAATATGATTTTGACCTGTTCCTCTTATGAAGTTGACCTCCTGTAATTGACACAGACACACTGGCAATTTGATTAGCTCTTCCTGCTGCTTGGGGGCATTTGACCATAGCAACCTCATCTGTTTCATGTATATAGCCCCACCTATTGGTGAAGTCAAGGCATAACACATAAGAGAGCAGAACAAACATAACTTCCATGACTCACATTGTGTTTGGAATTAAGCCTCTGGGCCAAATCAAACAGCATTTAACAAACCAGACCGCAGTTGAACCACACACCTATTCCAATTAATGCTGCATGATCTTCTCTGCAGGTGAAAGGTTACACAGTACGTCTGAAAATTGCAGATACAATTATCCAAATGTCTTTCATTTTTGTCATGCGTCGAATGATCAAACAGCACACATTTAAATGGACATATCTCACCATTTTTTTCATGCTATATGTCAGTATGCATTTACACAAGTGTGAGAAAATGCCGAAATTCACATACAATGATTTGCATACAGCTAGAGGTGTGCTGGTGAGTAAGTGAGTGTGTGTCTGCATGCAGCCGGTTTGTATGTTAGTGAGTGTGCATGCGCCGCTGAAAGTAATTCATCCCGTTATTACAAAGAAAACTGATAAGAGCCTCTTGAAGCACTTGAGATAAGCTTGCTGGCTTAAGTGCACTGACATTGTCACCAAACATGCAAGGCGTAGGAATGCAAGTTAAGAAAAATGGGAAAAACACACACACTCATAGGCACATGAGACTCACTCACAGCCCTAAAGAAGAATGTGCTCAATAGCAAAACAGTGTGTCACATGAAGTGAAAATTACTGTATATCGATTCATCAAGATACATCATTTAAGCTGTCAAACATCAAAGGCTCTCTGATCACAGCTCATTCTTGAAAGAGACACCAATAGCCTCATTTATCATATTTGTTTGAGCAAGGAAAGACAGAGTGAAGCAAGACGTAAAAAAGAGAGAGGAAGACACCAGAGAGTGAGGGCTGCAAGTAAAAGTTAGGCAAAGTAAATTAATCTTTAAAGGAATGAAAACATAGAAATTAAACAGAGTGAAATACAGGCATTACAGATGGACGAGTATACAAACATAAGAGACAGATAGATGAGAAGGAGAAAGGGTGTGAATATATAAAAGTAGATGTGCCAAATGAGATATAATTAATAGCAAGCAGCAACAGGGATTCTTAACACCTCTGTTTGTAGTGGGACACCACCTGGATTGAGGCCCTGTAGTCCCTGAGGCTCTCCAAGCTTAGCATGCTGGTTCACAGCTTGACACACCTGCCTACACCAAAAATGTACAGAAAAATGCCGTCTCCCTTTCCATCGAGCTATTTTTATTATCTGCATCACTCGCCTTTCACCTTTATTTGACCTCATGAAACTTCGGGCATGTCATTCACTTCGCTCCAGATTTATTACCATTTATCTTTTTATTAACATGGGAAACATTTTTGGGGAGATCCGATTGCTAATTTCTATCCAAATAATGCTTGTAAGAGGACATCTTTAAAGTTTATGCGGCTCGTGATCAAATGGTTTTTATATATCCCCAGGCTCTTGTATTCTCCAAATTGCTTCAATAAATAACTTGTAAGTCTAATTATGCAGCAATTAATTGCAGCCAACATGGAAAGCCCATCAATCTTCCAACTTGAAAAAGTCTTTTCCAGCACAGCCTGGCAGTCCAAATAAGAAATTTGATTAAATTTTGCAGGCACGTATGGGACTGTGTACGCGTGCCAGTTTGTCATAACGTGTGAAAAATATGAGAGTGTCTATGTGTGTGTGTGTGTGTGTGTGTGAGAACATGAGCAAGTGCCCATGGAGGTTACAGCCAGATCACAGAAGCGAGAGCTCCATCCCAGCGGCTCTCTGCAGTCTGCTCTCTCTGCCGTCTCGTCCGGTTGCTATGGCAGCAGCAGTGAAGGCTGTATCCATGGCCAAAGGAGGAAGCTGGCATCCCCCACTAACAGACCTCCCGCCCCTCCTCTCTCCCTGTCTCCCCCCGCCAGGCTCCTGACCCGCTGGTGAACCTGCCTAGGGGTCGAAGGTCAATGGCTCAGAGCTGCAGAGTGACAGTGAGGGATGATGAGGGAGAGAATGAGAAAGAGAGGAGTTACACCACACAGATGGGGAGGAGAGATGAGAAAATGAAAAGATGAGACCAAATTTGATTAGTATCAAGAGGTGGGGTGCTGGGTGGGGTGGCGATTCTGCATTTTAGAAAATGGCTGCTGTTTTGACCAGTGTCTTTGAAATGGAGTTGGAATACAAATGGTGTTGACTTTTCTTGCTCTGAAATATGAAGCATTTGTTTATCGTGGGTTTTTCTTATTAGTGCGTTCTGAGGTGAAGGGGCTTAAGGGGCAGGGGGACACGGAGAGGCAAGGGAGGGGAAGGGAGGTGGAAGTCTGACTTACTTCCACTTCTTTTTTTGTTTATTGATTCTGTGGGTGTGTTGAGGTCACAGGAGAAAGTGTTTCTCTCCTTGACTGTGTACAACCCGTCTGGGGAGAGTAAAGGTATATGAGAAAGGAGTCTTCCAAGTAGTATGTAGTCCAAGGGGTTGATATGGTTTGGGGAGGTCAAGTGAGTTGACCCCTGGCCTCTTTGCCTTTGAGGGGTCAGACAGGTTAGCTCAGAGCACCACTTCCTCACCTTGAAGATTTGTGTCCTTTCATACCTAGGGGCCTGTAAAAACAGTTGTTTTACATTGCTAAACAGTGCAAAAAATCTGCTCACATCATTTTACATTTTTACGCTAAACTGGTAAACTTCACTTGACTTACACTTATTTATGTTTATCTAAGTTTGCATGTGGAGGAATTCCTTTTAAATATTATTCTGTTTCAGCACAATACACACTAAACAGAGGACCAGAGGAGATGACCACTCCACCCATCATCCGCCCAGGCCCACATCACCAGAAGCTGCAATATTGCCACCTGTGATAATATATTATCATCAACACTGCTGCCAATATGAACCAGGAAATCATTCACTTCTGCCTGAGATAAGTGCCATGGTTTCACTGGAGAGCACAGTGGCTCCTTTGAATACTGTGAGGATAACATTACCCCCCAGTGGCTAATGTTTGCAACTGCACTTTGAAACTCATGACTGAATGTCAACAGACACCAGTACAATCAATCTCCATCCATAACACTTTGTGGTCCGTACAGTAGCTATGGAGCAGAGGATCTAACACTCTCCCTATTCCATCGGATACATGCAATATGTCAGTGCTATCAGGAGAAAGCAGTCTGTTTAATTTTTGTTCATCTTTGTCATTATCATTGGCTGGTGTGAAGTGCATGAGCCTTTTTAGTACTGTCAACCAGAGACTCACACAGTTGCCTAGAAGGCAGGGTTGAGGGTGTATGTTTGCTTTGCACACACAAACACACACGCAAACGCACACTCACGGCGCTATGCAGACGCTTTATGCAGTCCCTCTCTCTGCTGCATTCTTTTTCTTCTGCGTTTTCTCCAGATGTCGTGTCCTCTTCGTCACCCCGTTCCTTTGCTCCGCTCTGCTCGGTTCCCCCGCCCGGAGACTTGTCACAGCCCCTAACCGCATCAGGAGCACTGCTAGATTGGATATACATGATCTGTCCATCCATCAATGGGGAGAGGGAGAGAGAGAGAAAGAGAGAGAAATGGCAGTCTATCTGTGAAGAGATGAGATAGAGACGCAAGGAGAAGGAGAAAAATTGGCATGGGTCGTCACTTGCAAACATGAACCTCTTAAACCAAAGGGGAAAGAAGCATTAGACAGACACAAAGAGAAGAATATTAAAAAGCTGTCTTACACAACACATGCACGTAGGCGTCTCGAGCATATGTTGAGGTTCATATAGGAATAAATGGTACTCTCTATGCAGTGTTACTGATACATGTTCCGTACTGTTGTTATCGGTTAGTAATGTGATTAGTGGTAATGTAGTTCTGTGGGGAAGTGAACTGGATCAGAAGGCTACGCAATTTTTTCCTGCAGGTCATCCAGTATGGCAAGATTATTCCCTGTTAGAAACCTTGTTAATCAAGCAAAGCAAGATTCTGCACAGGGCTGATGTGTGATATTTTTCCACAAGGTGATTCCCGCAGTGTTTTAAATGTGAACTTAAATGACAGTCGTGATCATGTTGTGCCAGCTATAGTTGGATTGTTTAATTTAAGGTTCGATACATGTGATATTAGACTATCACATAGTCTATTATTATTTCTACAATCTTTCAAGAACCACAAGAACAATAATTCTAGAAAAGCTACTGTGGTTTCAAATGAACATTTTTCTTCCACTGTGAAATAAATCAATCGAAAGGCAAAACACAGCATCCGACTCCAATAAAAGCAGAACAGCTCTCACATTTTTACTTGTGCGACTGGTTCTTATAGCTACAGACAACGTACTGTCAAATATTTGCTTGGTGTTGAATATACAGTAAAAAGAGGGTTCAATCTGAGGTTGCCCCGCGACTCCATCGTTCTATGTTGTGATATTCATCTATGTCTGCTGCTCTATCTTTTCCATACATTTCCAGATGATGCAGTATCACATCTGTGCATCTCCTCCCTTTCTCCTGTCTTCATCTTGCTCTCCTTATTCTCTCAGCCTCTTTCTTTCTTCCCCCCTCCTTATGTTTTTCCTCACACCTTTACCTCTGTCTTCCCTTATCTTTCTTTCCCTTTTCATACTGACACCCCCTCCACACCTTTCTCTACCTCTATCCCTCTCTCCCTTTCTTTCTGTCCCCTCTCTCTTTCTCTCTCCTCTCTCTCTCCGCTGTGTTCTGATGAATTGCCTTCCCCTCCCGGTGAACTCGACCGATAATCCTGGGGAAGCAGTAAAAGACCATCGATCAGCCCTGCAGACAGGCCCACAAGCCACAGCACAGGAACAACACGCTAACAACAAGCCTCTGCACCCAGCTCTGTGTTTGCATATATGTGCATGTATGCATGAGCATGTTTTTGTAAACATGCAACCATGTGCATACATGTGCAAACTTCAAGCATTTATGCAGAAACTTCGGGTGGCACGCATAACTGTCTGCCTTGAGACAGAGGGTTGTGTCGTTTTAGTCTATTTGTTAGTATGTTGCTTCACACATGTGAGCCACATGCAATGATACGTTGAAGAGAGTTCTCTCATATTACTGATTGCGTTCCATATGCTATGTTTAGCTGTATGTGTCAGCAGCACACTTAGCATACAGTGAAGAGTTCCCTCTGTGCTCATCCTCTGTGCTTCCTCACATGATCCACCCCCTGCTGTGAGTCATCCTCTTGGAATGTGTGCATGTATGTGCTAACATGTATGTCTACGTGCACATGGAGCATGTGTGCGTGGCTGCATCCGTTTCTGTGTGTTTGTCAGTATGTGTGTATAGTATTCATATATGTATGCAGCACACGCAGAAGCCATAAATCATCTGGCATTCTCCAGGCCCATCCTGAAGGAGAAGGGTAGAGAATGCACATGATCTTGGGCAAAGCTTGATGGCTATGAAATTGACCAATTGATTGATTGAAACAATTAATTTTGCACAGTGCTTTTATGGCTGAGAAGCCAAGTGATCATTAGTTTGCAACAAGCAAGTGAGGACAGCTGGATTGTTTCATAATTTCCACAGAAACATAGCAAAGAACAGGCTACTGCTCCAGGCTTAGGATAATGATAAGCTACTGGCTATTGGTTTAAGTTATACATAATATGATAGCTCAGACTGTCATGTATAAAGTCCATTTGTCTTCATCCGCCATTTTACACACAAAATAAGCCAACTTGAGCGATTCGAGCACAAAGCAGCCAATGGTCATTATTCTATCCCCTTAAATATGACAAATGTATGACTGCTTCTATTGAATCCCATTCTTTACATGCCATATTACAACGTACTGCTGTTCGCCAGTATGGAGGAGCTTGACCATAAAAAGCCAGTTGCTTGGAAAATAAATCTCCACTTTGACAAGCAGTGAGCTACTATTCATTGACGAGACTCACCATTCATACTTTATCTCCCTTTTTATTTTGGAACTGTTTGTGAGTTGTCCTTCAGTGCCTTTCTCTTTGCTGCCTTTGTTCCTAATGTACTGGCACGGCTGACTTCATTAAGCTCTGCATGCGGCAAACACATTTATGTCCTATTTTCATTTTTCCTATTTCATTTTGCCGTGATACACCACGGCACTGCCACCAAAGCGGAAAATAAACCCTCCATCAGGCTTGAAGCTATGTGCTCTTTGTGAGCAATGTGCCACCTTGTGGTCAAAGTACAGAACTGCAGTACCAATTTCACT